>JBBBDQ010000384.1:1147500-1450000 GCA_037127315.1 Ascarosepion bandense
CAAACGTAAAGATCCGATGAGAAATTTAAGTTGGAAGAAACTACTGAACTCTGTCATAACATCTAAACTTATTTATAAATGGAACTTTGTGTGTGTGTGTGTGTATGTGTGTGTGTGTGTGTGTGTGCCCGTTACCTATAGACTCCGAAACGGCTGTACCGATTTTCTTGAAAAATTACACAGTTTTACTATAAGCGTCTGCGAGTGTTTTTAGCTAGGTTTTGTGTCAAGGCACCCCGATAAATATCGAAAATCGATAACCGAAAAAATCGAATTAAAGAAGGAGTGGTCCGATATACTCATAGACAAAGACATAAGAAACGATATTCAGAAGTTTCAAGGTTGCAGTTCTTACAATAGTGCAGAAAATCGATAATATATATATATATAAAAGACAAGATGTTTGTGTGTGTCTGTTTATCAGCTTGTATGTCTGTATTTTTTCAGCCCTTTTATTTTAGTTTTAGCTTCGGGTTTGGCTCTAAGTAGGTATAATTGTAGTTCTTAGTCTCAGCCATGATACCATTTACTCAGAGGACTTATTTAGCCTTCAAAATTCAGTTTACGACGAAAAAAACTTATTTGATATCGATACCATATATGTTCAAGAACTTTATTCTTGATTTATCTTTTCATATATTTTACTTCAACATTTGGTTCTTGGCTTCTGTTTTGCTTTTCTGCAGAATCTGCTAAATGTAAATCTTGTTTGTATTTACTGCCTTCTTTTATTATTGAATATTTTTTCTTTCTCTTTTCATGCTGTTTGTCTAATTGCATCATCCAGTTCTTTGTTGCTTCAATGTATGTTAGTAAGCCACAAGTTGTCTTGGATGACAATTCTAGCTTAATAAGACCGTATTCATTTTTTTAGGGGTATGTATAGACGGTCTGCATCAGCCTTTGGATGATGCATCTTATGCTTAGAAAGAAGCTTTCTTGTCTTAGAATCCATTATCTGATATCATTTAGAGTCCAGTTCAAGATGCTGAAACTATATTGGACCATTGGGATAGAAAGGTTTTAAATGGTCATAATTCTGCTCTGAGAATTCAGTTCATTTATCAGTTGTACCCTTCTATAGTACTCTTTATGTACTAATTGTTTTATTTTCTTATCGTGAATTTACCCTCATTTACACCTAGGTACTTATAAGTGTCTTCTTGCTTTAAACCTTTCATTTTTTTTTACGCCAGGGTATGTATAGACGTTCTACATCAGTCTTTGGATGATGCATCTTAAGCTTAGAAAGAAGCTTTCTTGTTTTAGAATCCATTTATTATTATTATGTCACTTTTCATCATATTTCGATTTCTGCTATGGTCGCACTACCAACCAAGTCTGCGGGAAGACCTAAGGCAGGTCGTGGTGTGTTGTTATGGCTCCATTTCATGTTCATTCTACCTCCCCCATCATCCCTAGCGTTACATAGACAAAGTTCCCCTTAGTGTATGGGCTGTACTTAATAAGACATTTTTTTGTATATCTCTTAAACTGGGGTTTCCAGGGATTCTTTCAATGTACTGTTTTGTTCCATTTTTTATCATTCCAAGTGCACCTACTGTCACTGGCACAACTCTTGTTTTCAATTTCCACATTTTTTCTATTTCAATTTCCAGGTCTTTCTATTTTGACAGTTTTTCAAATTCCTTGGTTGCTATGTTACAATCCGCTGGACAAGCCATATCGATTAATAGACAAGTTTTTTTCTTTCTGGTTTGTAACAATAATGTCCGGCCTATTTGCTTCAATTTTTCTGTCTGTGTAGATGGTGGAATCCCATAGAATGGTGACATCTTCTATTTCTGTAACCGGTGCTGGGTGATGTTCATACCAGTGTTTGTTTACAGATTTTCCATAATGTTTGCACATTGTCCAATGTAAATGTTGCTCCACCCTATCGTGGCGATTTTTATATTCATTTGGGGCAAGCACAGAAAATCATGAGATTAGATGGTCTATTGTTTCTTGGTGTTTATCACAAAACCTGCATTTTGGATTCATATTATTATGTATAATATTTGCCTGAAAGTTTCTAGTGAAAAGACTTTGGTCTTGCGCTGCAAGAATAAAGCCTTCAGTCTCAGACTTTAATCCAGATGCACGTAACCATCGATGAGTATTAACTTTATCAACATTGGATTTATTGGCACGTTTTGGATATTGGCCATGCAGAGGTTTGTCTTGCCATCGTTGTTTCATCTGTTTAAGAGCTTTATCCTTGGCTTTCATTTTCATATTTTTTGAAGCAATAGTTGGTTCTTGGCTTCTGTTTTGCTTTTCTACAGAATCTACTAACTGTAAATCTTGTTTGTATTTACTGCCTTCTTTTATTATTGAATATGTTTTCTTTCTTTCTTCATTTACCTTACTAATTGTATCATCCAGTCCTTTGTTGTTTCTGTGTATATTAGTAAATCAATAGTTGTTGTCTTGTATGACAATTCTAGCTGAATAAGACCTCTTCCACCTTTTTTACGGGGTATGTATAGAATGTCTACAGCCTTTGGATGATGCATCTTATGCTTAGAAAGAAGCTTTCTTGTTTCAGAATCCATTAGCCTGATGTCGTTTAGAGTCCAGTTTAAGATGTTGAAACTATATTGGATAACTGGGATTGTAAACCTATTAATGGCCATAATTCTGTTCTAAGAATTCAATTCAGTTTTTAATATTAGTCGTAGCCTTAGCCTTCTATACGCAATATTTCTTTCATTTATTATTATTATTATTATTATTATTATTATTATTATTATTATTATTATTTTCTTTGATTTCTGTTGTATACACATGTCTCAATCACACACTTAATCTCAGAAATAGCTTCATGGCATTTTTCACTGGTCATTTTTGTAAAAAAATTTAAATAAGATTATCACATATTTTATATAGATAAAGCTCTTCAAACTGTACAGCGAAGCAATTATGAGAGAAATAAAAGCCTTGCCAGGATTCGTTATTGGCGGCCACAGTCTCAACAATATCCGATACGCGGATGACACGGTGCTGATAGCAGACACGGAAAAGAAAATGCAGGACCTTCTACAGAGGTTAGCAAAAGAAAGTGATAAGAAAGGACTGAGAATAAAACCTCGAGAAAACTGAATGCATGGCCATCAGCAAAAAGAAGAGACCAATATGCCAACTGCAAGTTGGAGAATCTAAAATAAAACAAGTAAAAAAATTAAAATACCTGGGAAGTGTTTTGACAGAAGATGGAAAGTGCCTCATGGGGATCCAAAGTCGCAGTGGTATTGCCAAAGACGCATTTCAGAAGCTAGCCAGGGTACTGAAAGACAGGAAAATCTCATTAAAAACAAAGGAAACAGTACTGGATTGCTATGTGATGACTGTCCTTCTGTATGGAAGTGAATGCTGGACGATCTTATCAAAGATGAAGAAGAGGTATGAGGCAGCAGAAATGTGGTTTTACAGAAGGATGCTGAGGATACTATGGACAGAGCACGTGTGCAACGATGAGGTGTTGGAAAGGATGCAAACGAGAAGAAAACTGATAATAAATATCAGGAAGAGACAAATGAGGTTATTGGGACATGTAATGAGGAAGGAAGGCCTGGAGAACTTGATACTCACAGGTCTGATAAATGAAAGAAGAGACAGAGGAAAGCAGCTCGAGACGTACTTGTTAGGTCTGAGGAAATGGTTGACGGAACGGAGCTTAGAAGAGATACCAAGAGAGAAACTATTGAGAGCGACAAAAGACAGAGCCAAGTGGAAGTCCATGATCGCCTACATCCTGAAGGGACAGGGCACATGAAGAAGAAGAATGTGTGAGCTGTACTTTTGAGTACAGTCTTTTGTATGTCTTTAAGGCATAGCCTACTATGAATCCTTAAATGAGTCTATTGGAAACTATTCCAATCAACCCGAGGGCACCGATTACAACTTGAATTATTGATCACCTTCATTTGCCACATTTTTATATTGTCATTTCAAAATCCTTGTATTTTTGTTGTGAATCTACATTGCCAATTTGTTGTGGAGTTGTGGCAAAACTTTGCCGCAAACTCGTAGTGACCGGTTTGTGCCGGACGGAAGACACGGAACAAGAAGGTAGGTTCAAAACAGTGTATTAGTATAAAAAGAAATCAAGATATTCAAGGGAAGTGTTAATAATAAGTCATATAGAAATAAGTAAGTCCGAATGTATTATTACGCTGTTCATTGCCTGTCTAGTAGCTGTTGTCAACTGCTGTTAACTGCATTATTTAGCTGTCCCTCCCAGTAAGGGCAACATGTGACACATGGTCAGTTTAAAACTGGGCTTTCCGGGCTATATGGCCCGGCCAAAAAATGTCTGTCTACTTTTGCCCAGTCGTGCCTCTACTCTTCGGTGGAACCACGACTGGGTTATTGCTCTCTGCTCGGAAGCAGAGAGCGCCCTCTACCCGAAGGCAGAGAGCTGACAGTGTCATAGCAGCAGCAGTAAACTGCTGGTAACTGCTCTCGTTAACTACTCGTTAACTGTCCTTAACTGCTTTTTGGATGTCACGCAGGTAATTACATACAACAAGAGGAAGAGTCCATTCCTTTTAGAAGGGCACCATAACAATAGGTTTTTGAAAATCCTTAAAGATATATTACAGTCTGCAGGATTTGTCGTGTCAATAAGAAAGCACATTCGGTTCTTGCAGGTTTTGATCACGATATCTGGGCGATTAGATTTGATTGTTCGTTCTGCGTGTATTGTAAAGTCCCATAAAAGTTTTACAGGTCATATCTCTGTAAATGAGTCTGGTTGATATTCTTTCATTCATTCATTCATTCTTCTTCTTCTTCTTCTTCTTCTTCTTCTTCTTCTTCTTCGTCTTCGTCTTCTTATTCTTCTTCTTCTTCTTATTATTATTATTATTGTTGTTGTTGTTGTTATTATTATTATTATTATTATTATTATTATTATTATTAATATTTTATTACGGAAAAACATCTGGTTGCTTCTGAGGTTTTCTTTGACGGCAATACACTTGTTCCTATGACGTTGGAGGCGTTATACCAAATTGGAAATAGTAGAATTAATAACCATGAAAATATAATCTGTCATTATAATAAGCGCCTTCTAGTGACGGAAAAAAATTGACATACATTTGCAACATGTTCCAATATTTTAGGTGGAGATGTTTTCAAATGCTAAGTACCCAACACCTTTGTCACGACAATTATTTTTTTGCTGTGGAAAGCTAAAATTAAATACTATTTTTAATTTTATCGTAATAGTAGAACTGCATGGTTTTGAAATTCGTACTCGTTCTACTTATTCACCCAGCAGGTAAGCACCCTTAAACTTTCTCACTCTTCAGCCTAATCTGTCGGCTGGGTTTCTAGAATATATCGACTGCATCTCTACAGGGGGCTAATGCCTTCCCCCCACCATAAGGTAAACAAACACTGGTATGAACATCACCCACCTGCTTAAGTCTTCCTGCAGACTTGGTAAGTAGTGCGTCCATAGCAGAAATCGAAATATGATGAAAAATGACATAATAATAATAATAGCTTACCTCATAAATTGATGCAGGAAGAAGGCTAAATATTACAACCGAAACGTCGTCTTAAAGAAACCCAAAACGAAGAAGATAGTCTGAAAGAATCATTGTATAATAAGTTACCCATATAGATATACACTTGATGAAGGCCAGAGGACACAACACCTGAAAAGTTGTGATAACAACAGCAACAAAGATAAGGACAATAGCGCACAGTTAAATATTGTAAACAATGCATAATAGTATTAAAATCAGTGCCACCACTAAATCGCTGAAAAACTGCATAGTATGAAGAAAAAAGTCTCAATCTTAATAAAAGCAATTTTTTCCATCAAAATGTTTATGATATTATTGAGAGGAAAATCAAAATATTTTTAATTATTTAAAAAAATGTTTTAATCCTTTCTAAGTTTTGGTAAAATCCTTGTTTTTAACGTATTATTACATAACTCAGTTTTTTCGGTGACAAACACATTAATTTGGAAAATATTGCAAAAATCAAATAATTATCGGATTTTAATGAAACGTTCAGAACTTATTCACAAATGAATGAAATTATTTTTTAAATCAATATCTTTAGAAAATCTTGGTAAAAATATATACATATTGTTTTACATCTGTTACACTTCCTCTACTTAAATTCAAATCAAATTTTGTAGGCAAACTTGGTTTTATTAGTTAAACGCAGGACTCATTAATGAATGTAAATCATGTGTTATTTTTTTCAGCCATTTAGCACTTTTTATCGAAAATCTGCTCTGAATAGTAAAATAAAAAATACAATAAAACTATGACATTATTCAATTAGATAAGCTTTTAATTGCTTTTAAGAATAATATAAATTAAGGACATTATTGTCTGAAATTATTTTTTGATTAATAATGAAATTTTAAAAGAATTGTTCTAAATTATAAAATTCAAAACTATTTTTAAAATATTCTAAAGACTTGTGGACTTTAGGTTTGTAATTTATTAAGTAAAGATTATTTTTACTAATCGAAAATTGAAAAGTTTAATACAAACATCTAGCTATTGTATTTTTAAAATAATTAACTTTTTTGCATGTGTGTATATTTTTGTATGGTAATTTCTATGTGTACATTAGAAGGTCACGTGTTTCACGATTTCTTCTTTTTACAGGAAAAAATGTGAACAATTATGTCACTTGTGATCGCCATACATGTCGAGCTGTTATTACATTTCAAATACGGCGGAAAGATCAGAGAATTCAACTCTGTTAAGAAATAGTTTTATTCTAATTTTCATGCTATAAATAAGTAATACTAGTAAAAATCAGATTAATTTTGCTAATTTTCCAGAGTATTTTGCTTACTGGAAATAGTAAATGTAATTTTTTAGCTTTCAATTAAAACTAAAATAAAGGCTTCAAGTAAACTTTTTTATTTTTTAAAATTTAGTATAAAACTTAGATATCGAAAATGAGTGGAAGTACCAATATTAAAATATTGCTTTTGAAATTAAAATTTAAATTGACTTTGATTTGTACAGGAATCTTTATAAAAAATGCTGTGACTTACGTTAGTCTGTCAGTCAGTCAGTCAGTTAAGTGCCATACATGATACACGCTTGGGTGATCATGTCTGGGAAGAGACATGACTGACTGGGCAGTAGGTTGCCATTGATTTCTGCGGTAGACTGGTTGCCAGCCAAGGCTATAGAACCCAATCTGTCCTGCTATTTAACCCATAACTGGAAGGAAGAGACGGATTAATACCTTTCCCAAGGGTATTTGCGCGTAAGTGAATACAATGGATTCAACTGGAATTCGAACTCGGCTCCCCGGTTTTTCGTTCCGAGCCGATATCCACTGCACCACAACGCACATTAGTCTGTCACCTCCTCTAAAATAACCATATATTGACCAAACGAAACCAAATTTTGGGGAAGTGTAAACAGCTAAGTATAATTGGTTTTACTAGGGTGCGTAGCTTTTTATAATAAATGTTCATTAATTTTTTTTGTAAAAATGTAAAATTTTATTATTTAACATGCAAAATACTCTCACTACTTTAAAGAACAATTTAATGATTAAAATAACAAATACTTATTTAATAAAAATGCAATATTGTTGTTTTCATATCTTTTCTTTAAGTTTTTATATAAAAGTATCCAGTTTTCAGTTCAGCCTACGTCTGCGAGTACTACAAACAAATCAGACAAGGCCAAACGATTCAAAAAGTTGAAATTTGGCGGCAGAAAGAAATGGCCAGTTGTATGTTACATACTCAAGAGTAAGAAATCCGACGAATTTATTCTTTGCTGTTAAATAAGAAGAAAGAATTATTAAACCGCGTAGTAGAATTTTTGTCAAAGTATTTCCCAGACAAATCAGCCTTTTCAAATTTCATTGATAAGTTTGCAAAATTGAACGAAACGTAGAGTTTGTAAATATCGATAGAAAATATTAGTGATAACTTCAACAATAGTAAATACTGTAAAGATTTCAGTGTGTTGCAAATAAAAAAAATTCTAGTAACATAAAATAACAATAAATTTCTTTTAAAATAGCAAGAATTTTGTTCACAGTATTTTTAATCTAATAGATGGCCCAAGACGGTTACGAAATTGTTATGGTGCTCTATCTAAAGGAATGGACTCTTCCTCCGTTAATGAATAATAACCTGCCTGATTTCCGGGGACGCAGCTGTGAGGCAGTCTAGAGACAGCCGAGACGCAGCGTAGCAATACCGTAGGACTTACAGTTCTAATTGCTGATTACTAACATTTTTTATTATTTATATATGATTTGTTATTCTAATACACTGTTTAAACTAACCTTCTTGTTTCCGTGTCTTACTTCCCGGGCCCTAACAGGCCACAACATTTTGGCGACTAAGATTCACTACAACAGAAATGAAATTGTTTTGGTCGTAACATGAATGAAAAATATTTAAGTTATTGGCACAAGTAGGATAGAAAACGGTTGACGAGTTTACGGCTTTTGTGATCAGGAAAGAATCTTCTCAGGAGTGTATTTCCAAAATCAGCCGCTTTTGGGAAAGAAGCTGACCAACTGGAACTTTCTTCTGAATTGAATGCTAAGGTAATTCGATTCTGCATACATGACACGGCGGATTTTAGCTGTGACTGTCTGAATTAGTGTTGCCCCGGGTATGATGATAAACTGCACCGAGCAACAAGGCTTCTGATCGAGAGAATGGATATTTTGAGGAGTGTGGAACCATCTCTTAATTCCTGTTGTTTCCAGGTTAATCCTAACCTGGGGGGTGGTAGCATCTGTTAGGGTTTCAGCTATGGACAAATAGTGAACCCCAAAACACTGAAAGTATAAAAATACATTTTTAAAGTAAAAATTACCAGCAATACATTTTTATAACAAAATGACCACTAATACATTTTATTCGTTGTTAAAGGCATAAAATTGCACTATTTACATTACTCGGACTATTGTCCTTATCTTTGTTGCCATTTGTACGACGTTTCGGCCGTTGTGCGCTCCGGCCTTTATCAGGTGCTAGGAATTTCGAACAGAACCCTTTTTTTCTAATCACTGGGGTATATCATTCTCATTCCTTGCTTAGAGACTCATTTTTTGGTAGTCATGAGTTGTTTCCCTTTAACCCTGTAAGTTACTCTAAGCGGCTCTACCGAATGAATGAGAATGATATACCCCAGTGATTGTAATAAAGGGTTCGGTTCGAAATTCCTAGCACCTGAAGAAGGCCGGAGCGTACAACGGCTGAAACGTCATACAAATGGCAATAAAGATAAGGGCAATAGTTTAAATAATGTAAATAGTGCTCATCTCAGAAACATAGACAAATGCATGAAATTGCGTTCAAAAAATTTAGGTATTGGTATTAAATAAGGCATAGAGGTGTTGATATTTGGCTAAAAAAAAAAAAAAAAAATCAACCAATCTGAACTAGTGGAATAAAAAAATGTACTTCACCAGAACATTTTCTTCAGCAAGAATAGCAAGAAGCATGCAACATTTCGTATGTGAGAAAATGATTGTAGGGTAGAAAATAATTCATGTAGAATCTTTTGAATCTGTCAAGGCAGTGAGAAGATTGTGTAGCTCCATCTCCGATATGACAGCAAGAATTCATTTTCGATCAGTTCTGACTTTTGCATAGCTAACGCGTAGCAATATTTTTTAATCAGTTTACCCAAAGCAAGGCGATAATGCCACTAAGACGCAAGAATGAAGTAGAATGAAAAGACTATGGAAGTGAACGGAAACCGAATCCTAAACAAGGGATAAACCTCTGTTCCTGTTCAAAAGACCGGGTAGGGATGATATGAAGTTATTTATTTTCTGGAAGAGTCTGCGTTGTGGTGCAGTAAATATCGGCACGGAATGAGAAATCGGTGAGCCGAGTTCGAATTCCAGTCGAATTCATTGCATTCACTTACACGCAAATACCCTTGGGAAAGATATTAATCCGTCTTTTTCCCTTCCAGCTATGAGTTAAATAGCAGGAAACATTGGGTTCTATAGCATTGGTTGGCAACCGGTCTACTGCAGAAAGTAATTGGAATCTAGTGCGGGAAAATCTTCTGCCCAGTCAGTCATGTCTCTTTCGAGACATGATCGCCCAAGCGTGTATCACGTATGGCATTTAACTGATAAAGAGCTACCATTTTTGTAGTGCCTTTGGCGGTGAATGAATTCCACTTGAAGTCGACAATAAACGTTCTTTGCGGCTCTAACCATCTATAGTGACCGGTAAGAATTCAGGGTCAGATCATTGATGAGATAAAGTTACTTTTTTTGTCGTATCAAAATTTACAAGCATGTCAGGCTTTGATTATCATATTTGCCCTATCTACGTATCTTACCTTCTATCATTTTTGTACTCATTATTATTTCAAGATCTCTTCAAAACATGCTTCTTATTCTTTTTGTTGCTCTTGCAAAGAAGCAGTTCGAATTTGAACTTCCGCTTTACAAATGGAATACGTGTACACGGTATAGCGGCTTCGAGCTGTGAAAGTCTGATCCGGTGTAAGTAAGTTGGTCGTCATCTGGGTCAAGGGCGGCCCAAAGGCACCCTTTTCTTTCGCTTCTAACTTGCGGTAGGGGTGGGCGCGTCTCCTATCCCTGGATTTCTCCACTTACCTTCTATCCTTCTCTTTGTTGCTGAGAGCTTAACAGAGAGGCGTCAAGTACCATAAGTCTTTATGACCCAGCTGGAGATCGAACCCGCAACCTCTACCACTGCGCTACGGCTGGTGTAAGTAGGGAATATTGCTTATCAGAACGTTTTCCATGAAAATAAAGATTGACTCTCTTGGAAATAATTAGTAAGTAGGTTGGAAATAATTCATCATCCACAAGGCTGTGTAAACGTTTTCGAAGGATGTGTGTTGTGGTGCAGTAGATATCGGCTCAGAACGAGAAATCGGAGAGTCCAGTTCGAATTACAGCTGCATTAACTTACCCTTGCAAAAGGTATGAATCCGTCACTTCTTCCTTCAGCTATGAGTTAAATAACAGGACAGATTGGGTTCTATAGCCTTGGTTGGCTAATCTACCACAGAAAGTAATAGCAAACTACTTCGGAAAAATCTTCTGCCCAGTCAGTCATGTCTCTTTCGAGACATGATCGCCAAAACTTGTATCAGGTATGGTACTTAACTGACTGACTAACGCTTGACAGTTGGATTAGGTTGCTCCAACAAAATATGGCAACAATATTCCATTTTTTATTCTTATTCTTGTAATGGCAAACTTCACATCCCAATCCAGAAAATCTATGATTCCAGCTGCCATGTTCGAAGGAGCTCACCATATTTCCAGCATCTTTAGGGATAGATCGTATATATTAATTCTGCTTGAGGTTTGGAGCGAACTTTCGTCCTAATAGAGTTTGAGCTTTCAATGTTGATCTTCGAATGTTTGAGCTGTCAAAGAGACTGCTTACGTTGAACAGCAAGGAGTTTCTTTGAAAGCTCAAACATTCATCATGAGAATTGAGGATTGGTTCGTTGATCAGGAAAAATTACTAGCTTAGTTTGGAAGGTATTGAAAGTTGCAAGACAGTTTTTCTCCTACTCGGCTATAAGAAATTGCTGTTAAAACAATTATGCAGTTACTCTGGTTATTACGAAACTAATTGGCACATAAGAAGCCCCTATATAATAATAAAGACAGTTGAATATTTATATATAGAAAATTTTCTAAGCACCGCTTAGATGTGACATAAGGCCGAAAGTATGGGGCACCCAATGAGGATCGGACTCACTACTCAGTTATAACAGATTCTAGCAAGACAAGCTTGCTAAACATTACACCACGCCGAGGTGCCCTTGTTTTGATGTATATATATATACAAATTTATATCTATATATATATATATATATATATATAGAGTGTGAGACGAGGTAAATGTGTGTGTGTGTGTGTGTGTGTGTGTCGTTCATTCTGCAATGAATTAGAACACTCTCAGCTATTGGGCATGTATAATGATAATATACACGCTAAAAAGTCTGTCTCCATCTACCGAGCGCCCATAACTCAGAGGTAGAGTCGCCAACTGACGCCAATTCGGTCGGGTTTCAATCCTGAGTTAAAAAGCAATCGGAATCTAACCGTACTGATGAGCTGTGATACAGCGAAACAGATATGTCTGCTGATATATATATATATATATATATATTTCCCTCCTCTCACATTTAGGGGTTTGGATTATTTTGTTTTTCTCTTATGTCTTAATGTAATGTATTTAATAGTAGGTATATTAATGTATAGTTTGCCGTCATTTTATACGGCATATCGATATAAATATTTTACGGTCATTTTAGACGGCACGGGCCCACTCGTATATTACAATGCTTATGTTCATATCGTGTTCAATGTAAAATTTTCATGCCAAATATTCAAGTGATCTTCATAAATAGTTCTGACTTTTACTGCTAGGACGCGCGATACTAATCACTTTCATCACCCTTGTATTCCAAAAGTAAGTAGAACGTTTGAATCAGTTTTTTCCAAAGAACTGCCATTTTGTGGAACAGACTCCCAAGTGAATGCTTTCCCGAACACCACAAACTTAACGTTTTTCAAGTCAAAGCTCAAAGGTACTTTATCTTTCTTATCCTCATAATAATTATTTTCAAATAAAATCGGGAAATTGAAGATCCAAGTTCGAAGTACACTCAAGTTAGCTACATTCATTTCTCGCGAAAACACTTTTGGGTAATGTAAGAATCCATCTCTTCTTCCCCCAGCTATGGGTTAAAAAGTTGGATGCATATCCGGAAATATCAATGTTCATCATCTAAAAACTGTTTATTCAATATTGGTTAGCAAAACGCCAACTGTTCTTACAGTCAAAAAAGTAAATTTCGGATTTAAATAACCCACAGTTGACAAACATTGAAGAACAAATCAGTTATCCCCTACCAGCAATATTCATTTATATCATACATCTCACTTATTATTACAATTTTAACAGAAAATGTCTAGCTTGTGAGTTCTCGAGCCTTGTATTGACTTAACACCAGCATAAACAATTGAACATCTTGTAAAATCTTAGTATCATTTTGAATGTCATTTTTAAAAATGTATTAAAAAAATGAACGTGTGCGTTATCGAAGGTCGATAGGTTGCCAAATGCTGGTGATAGCATTCTTCAACAAATTAATGCTGTAAAACCTCGCCGAAGGAAATTTGATAAAGAAAAGGTTAGAAAAGGTGGATTAAAGATAAGGCAGGAATGACATAAGATCGTAAACAAAAGCTTGCACACGCACAGAGACACACAAACATTCAGAGGTTTATCTACAAAGAATATATACCGACATATATATATATATATATATATATATATATATATATAAGCGTGAAGAAAATTAGAAGAAAAAAAAAAAGGAAATACGTAAAATAGAAAAACGAAAAAAGTAAAGAAAAATGAACGCATTAAACAAACGACAAAACAGCGATTTTAAAACTAATCAAAGATGGCGGACATCTCCGGAGGCATTCTCTTCTACAAGACTTGTAAACAAACAGATTAAAGCAGCTTAATTCGTACCTCTTGTGTTGAGTTGTAAGCCGGTGCAAGTAACAAAACCATGAGCAATAAAATTGCATATATTTAAGCAGAAAACACGCCTGAAACAATTTTATCTTATTTTTCCTTTAATTTTGACGATTATTTATTTATTTCTCCTTTTTTCTTTTCTTATTTCTCCATTTTTCGTTTTATTTCGATTAAAATTCAAATGGGGGCGGAGTCACTTGTCGGAAAATATTACTTTTGTTTAAATTGTGAAATGTGGCTTGCTCTGCTAAAAGTGTATTTTATTTCATTTGCGTGTATGTGTGATTAACTGCTGATATTTGTGTATGCACGCATGCGCATGCGCGTGTGTATGTATGTGTGTCTATGTATGTATGTGGTGGGTGCTTATTAAAAGCAGTGCGTATGTAAAAGATAAGCGTGTGAGTTGCTCCATACAAGTTTTGGAATCTTAAAGAGTAAAATAGGTTTCCTCAAAGGATTAAGAAAAATAATAGAAAAGATGCTTTATTTTAAAGTGAAATGATTTTGAGAGATGTGTAAAATATCCTGTAAGACACGAGAAACATTGGTAAAATAATGAACCAATGATCAATGAGTGTGTGTGCGCACGCGCGTGCATATGCGTTTACTTCGAGTGGTCCGATATTAAAGGTGTACATTATCGGAAAAAGAATATTTGAGATAAAAATGAACGCAACTGATTAGGTTGGAATTTGCACTCGGTATTTACTCGAGCCTCTTCACAAAGGTGGGATGTGGCACAAGGTCAATTTTACCGTGAAGCATTTAGAGAGCGTACATTCGGCCAAAAATTTCCCGTAGACACGGAGTTGGGCTTTCGTCTATTTACCCCAGACGAGATTCAGCCGTTCAGCAGAGCATCGTCTAGGTTTCTCTCAGCCCGAAGGCAAGGAATCTGACATGGTTTGTGTTGGGGTGGAACTCAGGTCTTACACAAGGTGGACATTATTGTAATATATATGTATAAAAGTCAATCTGTAAGTCTGTGTGGGACTGTTCCCTATGCACGCCTACATTTTTTAAGCTATGCCATTCAAAATTTCTAGGGACACATATCTGCAGGGAAGCCAGGTCGACACATACTTTTTGAGTTTTAAGTTCAGCAATTTTCCCTTTCGCACTTTTTGAACACGATTGTTTACATTTGTTCCGTAAAACATCTAAGATGGTTGCTGAATTACGTCACAGAAATCAAATCACACGTGTCAAACGCGACTAAAGTACTTTTTTTTATAAAAAAACCCAAAACTAATGAGCCTTTATATTTATATTTTTATTCCGACGTTTCAAAAATCAATTTGGTAAAAAAAAAAAATATATAAATATTTTTCCCCGTAATTTTGAAACAAAAGAAATATTTTTTTTAAAAAATTGTTTTTTCAAACAAAAACAAAATATGTAAAATAAAAAGTGGCATCTTCTCCTACTTTTAAATGTCCTGAGTTGCACGGGCAACGCGGAGCTATGATGCTAGTATATATATATATATATATAAAATAATAAGAAAAGATGGTTTCTTGTCTTTACCGAGAGTATTTGAGAAAAAAATGAACGCAACTGATTAGGTTGGGTTGTGAACTCAGATCATCGTTTTCACTTTCTGCGGTTTTAACCGTTACGCTATTCACACATTTTTTTCCTTCCTTTTTTTATTTCCTTTTTTTTTTTTTAATTTTACACTCTTTATTTTTTGTGAAAATAATCAAAATTCAGTAGACATGGAGAAAACGAAGCAATGAGTAACCAAGTGCTTAAATGGCAGAATTTGAGCAAGAAAACTTTTGAATTTTTCAAATTATGAGCGTGTTTGTGTATGTGTGCACATACGTGAATGTATGTGTGTTTGTGTGTGTGTGTGTGTGTGTGTGTGTGAGAGAGAGAGAGAGAGAGAGAGAGACCGACAGGAAGACAAGAGCGAGAAAAGGACAATTGAGTCAATACATATGTCAGCAATCGCAGGAATTCGAATGAATGTGTGTGTGTGTGTGTGTGTGTGAGAGAGAGAGAGAGAGAGAGAGAGAGAGAGAGAGAGAGGGAGAGAGGGAGAGAGGGAGAGACCGCCAGAAAGACAAGTGCGAGAAAAAGACGATTGTGCCAATACCTATGTCAGCAATCGCAGGAATTTGAATGATTGTGTATGTATGTGTGTGTGTGTGTGTGTGTGTGTGTGAGAGAGAGAGAGAGAGAGAGAGAGAGACTGCCAGGAAGAAAAGAGCGAGAAAAGGACGATTGAGCCAATACCTATGTCAGCAATCGCAGGAATTCGAATGAATGTTTATGTGTGTGAGAGAGAGAGAGAGAGAGAGAGAGAGAGAGAGAGAGAGAGAGAGAGAGAGAGAGAGAGAGGAAGGAAACTAAAGAGCGGTAGACGCTTTATCATGGTACAACAATTAACAAGAATTGCTGCAGAACTGATTTCGATTCTCACTGAGGGTTCTCGCACACTTGCAGCATCATGCCAGACTTAGCCAAGAATGACGCGGCAGAAACGCTGTCACTCCCTCTCGCTTCCTCTCTTTGCATCTTTGATCTTTTGTCGTTGTCTTTTTCACTTTCTTATTTTGCACATTTCTTGTTTTTGTACATATTTTCATCTCTAAATCTTTTGTCTGTCTGCCTGTCTGTCTGCAATGATTATCAAAGTAGAATCAAAGATCATTACTTGTTAGATATTTTCTTTCTAGACATTTTCAAAGAACGCCATCAAATCTAAACTAGTGATGACTTATATTGTGCTGATTTTCTAAGCGCCGCTTGGATGTGGCACAAAGCCGAAGGTATGGAGTACCCAATGAGGATCGAACTCACTACTCATTTGTAATAGGTTCTAGCGAGACAAACTTGCCAACCATTACACCACATCGAGGTACCCACGATGACTAATATAGTGTATGACTGTGCTTCTTGTCATAAATCAATTACCTATATTGGTCACACCACCACTTCTTTGAGTAGACGCCTTACATGCCAATTATCTAGTAATAATAGTGCAATAAAAACATTCATTAACCCATAATTTACAAGAACTCTAAAGAAGAAATTTGTTTGAAAATAAAGAAATACTATTTAAATCACAATATCAAAGGCACCTCACTATAACAGAGGCACGATATATCAAACAATTTTCTCCTAGTATCAACCTGACATTATTTAACAGTGGAAATAGAGTTTTAAAATTTAAAAAAGAATAGACAGACACTCAGGCGATGTCATGTGATAGCTTTTAAAGAACGCAGCTTTTCAAAAATACAAAATAAATTACGTTACTGCCAAAATACGAGGAAAAATAACAACTTCGGAAAAATAACATCCTTGAAAATGGCCGGTGAAATGGCTGAAAAAGCTTGAAAAGTAAAAAAAATTATGGAACATTTTTACATTCCTTATCTCTAGCAAAAAGGAAACAGATAAGAATATTGGGAAAAATTTAAATAAAAAAAATTACTTGTCAGTTGTTTTTAACGAAACAAGCTTAAAAGTAAGATTGGTGCACACACACACACACACACACACACACACACACACACACATATATATATATATATATGTGCATAGGAGAGTTTTGTAATTTGCTTGAAGCATTGTGTATATAAGGTGTATGGGTAGGTATTTGAAGGCTATCAAAATATATTTACACACACACTCCAACATACTATAAGCCGGAACACATACACACACATATTTATCTATATGCACACACACGCGCACACATGATACAAGGAAAAGATATATGTATATATAAAATGAACACGGAAGTAAAACAGAAATTCAAGAAGTATACGCACATGAACACACACACATGACACACTCACGCACACACACACACACATGAGAACACACGAGAACGAATACCGGTTGGAAAAAGTGTAGCAATAAACACGCCTCCAATAAAAGCAGATAGACATAACATCAGGTCGTAAAACGGCACCTACTACCATTCTGACAAAGATACGAAAATGCCAAACCCTGCCATCGGCCAACGCGCACATATTAAACCATAAATTAAAGCAGACAGATATATCATCAAATGGTAAAACGTAAAATGGCGCCCACTATCACTTTAACAAAAATGCGAAAAAGCCCGGTCCTACTATCGTGCACACTTATATAAACCATAAACACACACACACACACACACACACACACACACACATACATGCATTAACAGGTACACACACATGCTCACTACAATTAACGACAGCATATATATTTCATCCTGTTATCTATCTATCTATCTATCTATCTATCTATCTATCTATCTATCTATCTATCTCATCTATCTCATTCGATTTTGATCTATCTATCTATCTATCTATCTATCTATCTATCTATCTATTCTATTTTGATTCTATTTTCTATCTATCTATCTATCTATCTATCTATCTATCTCATTCTATTTTGATCTATCTATCTATTCTTTTATCTATCTATCTATCTATCTATCTATCTATCTATCTATCATTCTATTTTGATCTATCTATCTATCTATCTATCTCATTCTATTTTGATCTATCTATCTATCTATCTATCTATCTATCTATCTATCTATCTATCTATCTATCTATCTTTAAATTTGTTTTCTCTCTCTCTATTTCAATCTCCTATCTATCTATATTAAGAGCAGAGAAATTAAGCGAGTAAGCGAGAAAAAAGAAAAAGGCATTGATATATATATATATATATATATATAGAGAGAGAGAGAGAGAGAGAGTGAGAGCGATAAAGAGCGAGAGAGATGTAGGGGAGAAGGAAAGGGAGAGTAAGTAAAAGTCTGGTATAAAACAGTACTGCTCTGCTTATTAGCACTTTTTCTCAACCCACTGAAACCGACTCTCCATCATGTTTCAGACGCATGAGTCAATATGTCCCTTGTGGGTAGACGCACTTCAGATAATATGAGTTACGTAAATTTTGTTCTTTGAGATAAAAACAAAACCAACTAAACATTTATCTTCCCATAAGCACATTTATGTATATATCTATACATTTACCTATAACGTGCAAATAACACATCATACGTATTCCCAAGAGACAAATGCGTCTCTGTCGTTCGTGTATGCTTCTTTATCAATTGACATATTTATCTGTATCATTCCCATCCTTGCCAAATTCCTGAGCTGCCAGTCCGCTTTTCGTATTTGCAAAATCTGCTCTCCGTACTTGATCGATCTACAGAACCAGGGAGTTGCTAAGATGACAGCGGTTCTGGCACCCGAAGACACCGAGTTCCTGGCATCTGAGCACTGTTTACCAAAAAAAAAAAATAAAAAAAAATAGTTCATTGTTGGGTGGTATAATTTGGATGAGGCGTTGTTCGTAAAATAGGAAGGCTTTATTATTAAATAACCTCGTTGTCATTAATGCCTTGTTAGCAGACTTAGAATGTGTTGACCAGAAGCCCTGCTGATTTGTAAGAGCCTCACCGCAAAAAAAAAAAAAGAAATAGAAAAATAAAATAAAAAGTCAGCTATCTCGAATAATATTTACCTATAGACTCTAGTAAAATCAAACCAAAATTTTTCTATAGTACAAATCAGACTAACATTTATCTATAAAAAAAAAACCCCGATCAATATATATATTCTTTAAACTCGATCAATGTTTACCTGTAGCATATGGCGATTTGGTGCAAGGCCGAATGTATGGGACACCCTGAGAGGATGAAATTCCCTATTCAATTCCAATTGATCTAATGCGACAAGCTTGCTAACCATTACTCCAGTTCAAATTGACCATTAGTTATAGCAATTTACTAAGCGTAGCACAAATGTTAGGATGTGTGTTGTGGTGCAGTGGATATCGACTCGGAACGAGAGATCGGGGTGCCGAGTTCGATATTCCAGTTAAACTCCTTGCATTCATTTACGTACAAATACCCTTGGGAAAGATATTAATCCGTCTTTTTCCTCCAGCTATGGGTTTAAATAATAGGACAGATTGGGTTCTATATGGCTGGCAAACAGTCTTCCGCAGAAAGCAATGGCAACCTACTGCGAGATAATCTTCTGCCCAGTCAGTCATGTCTCTTTCGAAACACGCCCAAAGCGTGTATCACACATGACACTTAACTGACTTACCACAAATGTTGCACAAGGCCAAAAGTAAGGAGCATCTGTTGAGGACCGAACTTACTATTCAATCGTAATTGATGTAGCTTGACAAGCTTGCTAAACATTACATCAAGTCAAAGTTCCTGTCGTATGGTGATTTTCCAAGCGTTGCTTAGATGCGACACAAGGCTGAAAGTAACGAGCACCTAGCATAGACCAAACTCACAGCCCAGTCGTAGTTGATGTAGTGAGACAAGCTTTCTAACCAATACAGCACGTCGAGGTTTCCGTTTACCAGTAGAAAATGTCCGGTCAACGTTTACTTGTAGTATGAACCCGATCAATGTTTACCATAGTATAAATCTGACCTCTGTTTACCTAGAGTATAAACTCAATCGACGTTTACGGAGATTATGAACACGACTAATGCTTAACTATAGTCTAAAACGGACCAACACTTAGATATTGTATTAATATAAACTCGACCAACATTTTTTGATAATACGAATCCGTCTAATTTTTTTGAATCGTATCACGCCGAGCAAGGCGGTAACGCCACTGATGTGCAGGGGGGCTACATAAGAGTAAAAAGATTAAGTAGAAGAGAGTAAAGAGAAAGACGAACCAGTTAGAAAGGAGCAAGAGAAGATTGGTTGTACAGGTGTGATGACAGTTGCAAAGGTGGAGAGAAAGGAAAGGATACACTGGGTGGTGAAGAAAGAACTAGAGTCAAGTGGTTAAGAGATGGGTATTGACATTGCATTTAAATTCCTGGAGGTTGTAGCCGTCAGGAAAGTAAGAATATGGAAGCGAGTTCCACAGGCGGGAAGTTTAGCTGTAATATATAACTGATGGGTGAGATTGTTTCTCTAGATCAATTACAATTGAGTAGTGATTTTGATCCTCACTAGGTGCTACTTACTTTTGATCTTGTGCAACATCTGAGCTACATCTTATTAAATTACTACAACGGATAGTCACTTTGACGTGGTGTAAGGGTTAACAAGTTTGTCGCACTAAATAAATTGGGACTGAATAGTGAGTTTGGTTCTCTCTGGGTGACCCATACATTCGGCCTTCTGCCACATCGAAGCTGCGCCTAGTAAATCTTTATAATATAAACCCATCTAATATATATTCTAATATCAAGTCATGAATCTCTGTTTCTGCTTTTCCGTTTTCTTATGTCTGGCCGACAAACTTAAATAAAAAGATTCTTTCCTTTCTTAATCCCATCCCATTTTTGTTTTAACTTCCTGTGTATGGATAGGTTTTTGGGCTTCTTCCGTTATAGAAATTTTGTACCATATTTGAATTAATAAATTTTTGTTTTTGATCGTTGCTGATAAAGATTTTCTCGCTGAAATGGCCATTCAACGAATGTAAATTTCGGAATATTTTGACATACTATATATATATATATATATGATGGGCACTATAACATGGTATTATGTTTAGCAAGCTTTTCTCGCAAATCACTTACAACTCAGGAGTGAATTCGATCCTCACTGGTGTTCCAAAGTTGCGGCTTTTTTCCACATCTAAACCACACTTATTAAATCAGTGTTTACACTGATTTACTAACATCTATAGTATAGATAACGAGTAGTATTATCAGTCGGTCACCAACGTTTATCTATAGTATAAACCGACGAAAGTTCACTTATTGCATAAACCCAATCAACTTTTAGCTATTGCATAAATCCTACCAAAGTTTACGTACTCCCTTATGCAAATTAATAGAAAGAAGACAAATGATGTCTTCCGAGGATCTTTCACACTTTCCTGATCATGTATACGTCGTCTCTTTGCGTTGTTTTTCTTTTCCGACAGCATTTTCCTTCACATTTTGGACTGATGGATCCCATTTGTTTCTTCGTCTTGACAACACGACTGACAGTTGAAAGGCAGACACCAACAATATCCGCTATCTCTCTGTTAGGCTTGCCAATGTGTTCGTGTAGCGTTGGTTTCGCAAGCTTCCTTGGAGTAACGTTCATCGCAGACAATAGCCGTAGGACAACTAATCGACAGTCGAGACAATAATATCTTGGCATGATAAAAAATCTGATGACGCAATGTTTTTCAAAGCCAAACAAATTTCATCATGAAACCCGAAAAAAAATTCATATTGCTGGACACCACTGCAAATGACCTAATCTGAGGAAAAAAATAGAAATTAAAAACATTAAATGTTTACCAGTAGTATAAATTATCTAGATGAGTGGTCTCCAAACGGCGTGGAGCAACTCGCACGTGCGGAAGAAAAGGATGACAGGTGAAGTGGAATGACAGAAAAACAACGAAAAATTTGGAAAAAATATTTAAAAAAATGACGAAAAAAATATGATTTCAAAATTTAAAATATTTTTATGGATTACTTATAATTGCAAGCATGAGTCCCAGTATAAATACTTATAAATAATTATTGACCGATTTCATCATTGTGATATTTTTACATTATATCAAGAATTAAGAATATAGTAACTGGGGTCCGCAAATTGGAGGAGAGAGTTATCAATGATAATATTTTGAATTCGAATGAGTGGTTGTTTTCATGCAACCCTCTCTCTGTTTGTTATTTTTAAATGTACTTTTTATCACATAAAATTGGGTGAGGCGCGATCATATCTGGGAAGCACTGACCGAGCAACGTTTACATGTAGTATAAGCTCAACTAAGCTTTATCTGTAATAATATAAGCCAGAGCAATGTTTACCTAATGGATAAACCAGAATCATGTGTAACTATAGTATAAATCCAAGCTTTTTGCTTCGAATAAAAACCCGAGCAAGGTTTAACTATAGTGTAAACCTTAACAATATGGTAAAAAACCTTCCAACCTTTACCCATAGAATCAAGGTATATATAAAAGCAATATCCTTACCCAAGCCAATAGGATTTAGTATGTTGTAAAATACACCAACTCAGCCTTTGTCATTGGTAAGAATTTAACTATGCTAACGTCTTAAGATCTAATCTAACTTAATATACATTCGAACGATTACTTCCTGACGAAAAGCTAGCCTTCTTTGCAAGCTGCAGGACTATGGTATGAGTGAACAGTTGTTCGATTTAATCCAATCATTTCTTTCAAATCGCACAATTAAGGTAGTATTGAACGGACATGCCTCCCAATACTATCACACGAACGCGTGTGTCCCCCAAGAATTCATTCTAGGTTCTACACTTTTCCTTATCTACATAAACGATCTCTCCGATGTGATAAGATCTCAAGTAGGCATATACGCTGACGACACTATAGTTTATCAAATAGATTAATTTTACACAAGGCATGGTTCTCATGGCATTCTAGTCTTAGCTGAATGGAGATGCTAACAGGTACATGTTTAATTTGGAGAATTAAATCACTTTAGTCATATGAGGCCACAATTTAAACAACCCAAGATACGCAGATGATACAGTGCTGATAGCAGACACAGAAAGGAAACTACAAGACCTCCTACAGAAGGTAGCCGAAGAGAGTGATAAGAAAGGACTACAAATAAACTGCAAGAAAACCGAATGCATGGTCATCAGTAAAAAGGGCAGCCCAATATGCCAAATACAGGTCGGGGAAACTAAAATCAATAGGTACAAAAATTTAAGTACCTGGGAAGTGTTATAACAGAAGACGGAAAGTGCGACACAGAGATCCGAAAGCGAATTGGCATGGCGAAGGATGCGTTCCAGAAGTTGAGTAAGATATTAAGAAACAGGACAATTTCGCTAGAAACAAAGAAGAGAGTACTGGATTGCTATGTGATGTCAGTTCTTCAATATGGCAGTGAATACTGGACAATATCATCAAAGAAAAACTTGAAGCAACTGGAATGTGGTTCTATATATCATGGGTCGAGCATGTGAGCAATGATGAGTTTTTGGAAATGAGGGAAACGAAAAGGAAATTAATATTGGGCATCAGGAGGAGACAGCTGAAGTTCCTGGGACATGCAGTAAGGAAGGAGGGCTTGGAGAACCTGATACTAACAGGTCAGATAGAGAGAAAAAGAGACAGGGGAAAGCAGCGGGTAACATATTTAAAGGACCTAATCAGGTGGATGAAGGAACTAGGGTTGCATGGGGTAACAGGAGACGGCGTGCTAAGAGTCACCAGGGATAGGGCGACGTGGAAAGCCACGATCGCCTACGTCCTGAAGGGACAGGGCACATAGAAGAACAAGAATGGTAGCCGTGGCATTTCTTTCGTTGCTTCTGGTTTTAACTGAATGTAAATGCGGAGATGTACATAATTTGTCTTGCATAATTAAGATGCTCTTCAGTAAATTTCCCGGCCGGTACAAATCCCAAATAGTATTAGACATAGCTCTAATGACGTCTGGTCTAAACTGAATGTAGGTGAAAAATATATTTATACTAGCAGTATAGCCCGGCGTTACTCGGGTGTAATGAAAGCTTTAAAACTAATCCATGGTCCTGGAGCTCTGACTCTTTGGACGTTGGCACAAAAGACTAAAAAGCAATATTTGTTTCCAGTTAAAGCGAAACCATAGACTGAAAGAAAAATGAATGGATGTAAGTCAAATTGTGATTTCCTGGTATCGATATCAAATAAGTTTGTTTCGTCGTAAACTGAATTTTTAAGGCTAAATAAGTCCTCTGAGTAAATGGTATCATGGCTGAGATTAAGAACTACAATTATGCCTACTTAGAGCTAAACTGGAAGCAAAAACTAAAATAAAAGGGTAAAAAAAAATACAGACATACAGGAAGATAAACAGACGCACACAAACATCTTTCTTTATATATATATATATATATATATATATATATATATATATATATTATCGATTTTCTGCACCATTGTAAGAACTGCAACCTTGAAACTTCTGAATATCGTTTCTTATGTTTTTGTCTATGAGTGTATCAAATTTGATTAAAATCGGACCACTCTTTCTATAACCCGATTTTTTCGATTATCGATTTTCGATATTTATCGGGGTACCTCGACACAAAACCTAGCTAAGAACACTCGCAGACGCTTATAGTACGACTGTGTAAATTTTCAAGAAAATCGTTTCGGCCGTTTTGGAGCCTATAGGTAATGGGCACACACACATACAAACACACACGCACACACACACACACACACACACACACTCACACATACACACACACACACACACACACACACACACACACACACACACACACACACACACACACACACACACAGACAAAGTTCCATTTATAAATAAGTTTAGATATATGTTTTGTCTTGGCTGAAAATGGGCTACAGTAAATATCCCACTCGATATAAATCTCTTAATGGTCTTATTGACCTGGCTCTCATGGCTTTCATGGCCTCTAATCTTAATTAAATAAATATGCTAACATGAAAATGCATTGATTTTGCGAATTAAGATGGGCTACTCTGAATATCCTACTCGGTTCAAATTCTTGAATGTTAGCCCTGGGATGCCTCTCATGGCTTTTGGTCTTAAACTAAACTAAATTAAGAATGCTAACATGCACATATTTTGTCTTTGCGAATTAAGATCCGTTACAGTATATATCTCGCTAGGTACAAATCCCCTAATGCTACATTATGCATCACTCGCATGGCTTCTGGTCTGGTCTACTGAATAGGGGTGCTACATGTACATGTTTAGTCCTGTCGGATAAATATATTCTACGGCAAATATTCCGCTAGGCTACAGAGGGCTACATAAGAGAGTAAAAGTTTCAGCAGGAGGAGAGCGAACAGAAAGACGAATCAGTTCCAGTGGGTGTTAGAGAAATGGCAAGAGAAGGATGGGAATACAGGAGTGATGACAGTTGCGAAGATAGAATGAGAAAGGAAAAGAACAAGATACACGGGGTGATGTAGAAAGAAATGGAGTCAAGTGAATAAGAGATGGGAATTGACATGGCATTTAAATTACTGGAGGTTGTAACCGTCAGGAAAGCAAGTATATGGAAAATAGTTCTACAGGCGGAAAGTGCGAGTAAAGAAGCTGGCGGAGTAGAATTGTCGGCTGCATCTGTGAATGAGTGGGACCTTGATATTTACAAAGTGTAACGTATGTGCAAAGTAAGGAACGAGCAAAATAAAATAATAATAATAATAATAATAATAATAATAATAATAATAATAATGAGAGTGTAAATTAGCCACCGAGACACACACATTATATCAATTAATATAAAATCAAAAACAAAAAACAAACAAACAAAGAAAAAAAAATCAAAACAAAAAACAAAACAAAAAACTGAATCGTCAGTTATAGATGTGATTTTTTTAAAATCGTTTCACCCCAGGCAAGGCGGTACCGCCACTGATGCGCACGGGGCTGCATAAAAGTAAAAGTTTAGACAGGAGGAGAGTGAAGAGAAAGACGGACCAGTTACGGGGTATCAGAGAAAGGAAAGAGAAGGATGAGAACACAAGTGTGAAGATAGTTGCGAGTGTAGAGAAAGGACAAGAACTAGATACACGGGGTGATGTAGAAAGGACGAGAGAAGGACTGGAGTCAAGTGGATAAGAGATGGGAATTGACATTGCATTTAAATTCATGGAAGTTGTAACCGTCAGGAAAACAAGTATATGGAAAAGAGTTCTACAGGCGGAAAGTGCGAGTAAAGAAGCTGGCGGAGTAGAATTGTCGGTTGCGTTTGTTAGATTTAACTGTAAAAGGTGGGACCTTGTTGCAAATCTGGTTGCACGAGTAAATTCTTGTGTAGGGGTCCCAGTGACCTGTTCATCGAAGCAGAAACCATGAAAATATTTGTAGAAGAGACAGAGGGAAGCCACACCCCGCCGATGAGAAAGTGGCTGGAGTTGAGCTGCCAGGTCTGAACCGATCTCATTACAGATTCTTCTTTCGAGCCTGTCGAGAACCCTGAGATGAACAGCAGGGGCGCCCGACCAGATAAGACAACAGTATTCTAATGGACGTGCAAACGTAACGTTTTTTTTTTTTCGCGAAAGAAGATCGGTCGCATTAAACAAATCGCTCGGTACATATCCACAAATAATTTACCCTGGCACCTCTTTCATGGCTTCTGGTCTTATCTGAATGGATGGGCAAACATATACATCATTCGTCTTGTCGTATTAAGATGACCTACAGTAAATATCTTGCTCGCTGCAAGTCCCCTGATGCTATACTAGGCATGTATCTCACGGCTTCTGGTTAAAACTGAATAAAGATGCTAACTTGTACATATTTGTCTTGGTGGATTAAGATGGGCTATCGTAAACATCCTGCTCGATACAAATCCTTTCATACTACACAAAGAATAGCTCACACAATTCTGTTCTTAACTGGATTGAAGTGCTCACACGTAATTGTGTATTTGCATATTAAGATAGGCTACAGTAAATATGCGGATATACGTTGGGGTGCAGTGGATATCGGAACGACAAATCGGGGAGCTGAGTTCGAATTCCAATTGAATTCCTTGGCATTCACTTACGCACAAATACCCTTGGGAAAGGTATTAATCCGTCTCTTTCATCCAGTTATGGGTTAAAAAATAGGACTGTTTGAGTTCTATATCCTTGGCTGGCAGCCAGTCTACCGCAGAAAGTAATGGCAACCTACTGGGGGATAATCTGCTAAGTCAGTTATGTCTCTTTCGAGACATGATCGCCTAAAGCGTGTATCATGTATGGCATTTAACTGACAGTAAATATCCCACTTGGTACAAATCCTTCAATGTTACATCATGGCTTCTGTTCTTATCTGAAATGAGGTGCTAATATATACATGATTTGCTTTGCATATTAAGATCCGCTACAGTAAATATCTCGCTCGGTACAAATCCCCTTATACTGCATCAAGCATGGCTTAATTGCCTTGTGGTCTTAGTTGAATGGAACTGTTAATATGTATATATTATATCTTGTTGAAATAAGATGAGATAAAGCCAATATCCAGCTCAGTACAAAACCCATATTGCTATCCCAGGCACGCAATTCATTGCTTCTCGTCTTAACTGAATGAAGATGCTAACATACACGTTTTGTTTTGGCAAATTATAATGTCTTTCTGTTCTGTGTTAGGTCGTATTTCAGATAATATA
Source organism: Ascarosepion bandense (assembly GCA_037127315.1). Classification (NCBI taxonomy): domain Eukaryota; kingdom Metazoa; phylum Mollusca; class Cephalopoda; order Sepiida; family Sepiidae; genus Ascarosepion; species Ascarosepion bandense. The sequence continues at coordinate 1,175,140 of JBBBDQ010000384.1, forward strand.
AAAGTTATTTCCTCTCATCTGTTAGCTAATATATTTGTGTTCGGTAACTTTAATGCCTACCATGCTAAGTGGCTGGAAAACTCTCACACTGAACTTGCTGGTGTCCGTACCTGAACTTCTCAATCTCTCACGCAAGTGACGGATTACTCCACGCGTTTCCCTAATTATTAACTTGCTGGACTGGCTTCACTGCTTGAACCCGCTTCACTTCTATCGCTGATTCTTGCTATGCAGCTCTCATCGCTTGGCTACTCTGGTTTCCGTTAATAACTGCTTCTGTTCCCCTCCTTCCGGGAACCTCCTACCAGCAGAATAGCATACTGCTATCAAAGAGTGGACTAGGAGTCGTTCTTCGGACAAAGCTTTTAGTCTTCCTGTTAAAGAATGCGCCTCCGAGGTCTCCTCTTAGGTGAAAGCCACCACATATGCTTTTATCTCAGCCAGGAAGTTTCGACTTAAACCTCATTCTCTCCTGCTTGCTCGGCTGCTATTGCCCATGGGAATGACTTCTTCCGGCTTTTCCGGAGTGACGCGTCTGACTATAATAGGCGCCTTTTTGTCTCTGCTCGGAATGAAATCAAGCGTATTCTAAATGATGATAAGCTTTTGTTTGCTGATAGAATGAAGCAGCATATAACAAGTTTGGCTCTAAAGACTACTGGCGGCTCTGCAAAAGTGTGTTAAACAAAAACAAACCATCTTTCCTTCCTCTATTCAATCAATTTTGAGGTTCTCACATATACAACAGACAAAGTTGAGTGTTTTGTTCGCAAATTCTCATTTAATTCCACACTTGACTCGTCTAGATTTCCCAAACCCAACTTTCCCCCTATAACTGAGGCCGAACTGAATAATGTGTATACAACCCTGTCTCTGGTCTCTAACATTATTCGTAAGTTTGACTCCCATAAATCAAGTAGAGATGATGGTATTCCAGTCATCGTCCTAAAGAAGTGCGCCCCTAAACTCTCTCCTGTCTTCTTCCAAAATCTATAACTATTGCCTTGCTGCTTCTTGCTTCCCTGCTTGTTGGAAGTCCTCCTCTGTAGTTCCTGATTTTAAAAACTCTGAAGACCCTTCGAGATCGCTTCTGACCGCTAAAGTTTTCGAGGCTATTATGAATGCCGAAATTGTTCATCATCTCACAACTTAGTCTCTGACAAACAATATGGTTTCCGCTTTACCAGGTCTGCACTTCCCACCTATGCAGCTGCCTTCCGCATACTCGCTTCCATAATAGCTACAATCTCTAAAATTTTAAGTGCGAAGTCAATTGCTGTTTTCTTTCTCCTTGACTGCCATCTTTCTCTTTTACTTACTTCGACATCCCCTCTACCTGCTTGCTTTTTTGTTGATTTCAATTCCCCCCATCTCACTGTAACCCCGAGCGCACTAGTGGCAGTACTGCCTTACTTAGGTTGAAAGGAATATAAACAAATGCCCAAGAATGGTTCCCATGAGTTCTTGTCTTAACTGAGTAAAGGTATTAATATATACATGTTTTATCTTGGCGAATTAAGTTGTGCTAACAGTCACAACTGAATATATATATATATATATATATATATATATATATATATATATATATGTAAACTTATTTATAAATGGAACTTTGTCTGTGTGTATGTGAGTATGTGTGTGTGTGTGTCTGTGTGCGTGTGTTCAGTAACTATAGACTCCGAAACGGCTGAACCGATTTTCTTGAAAAGTTACACAGTTGTACTAAAAGTGTCTGCGAGTGTTCTTAGCTAGGCTTTGTGTCGAGGTACCCTTGCTAAATATCGAAAATCGATAATCGAAAAAATCGGGTTATAGAAGGATTGGTCCGATTTTAATCAAATTTGATACACTCATAGACAAAAACATAAGAAACGATATTCAGAAGTTTCCAGGTTGCAGTTCTTACAATAGTGCAGAAAATCGATAATACATATACATATAAAAAGCAAGATATTTGTGTGTGTGTCTGTTTATCTGCCTGTATGTCTGTATTTTTTCAGCTCTTTTATTTTAGTTTTTGCTTCGGGTTTGGCTCTAAGTAGGTATAATTGTAGTTCTTAATCTCAGCCATGATACCATTTACTCAGAGGACTTATGTAGCCTTCAAAATTCAGTTTACGACGAAACAAACTTATTTGATATCGATACCAGGAAATCAAAATTTGACTTACATCCATTTATTTTTCTTTCAGTCTACGGTTTCGCTTTAACTGGAAACAATTATTGCTTTTTAGTCTTTTGTGCCAACGTCCAAAGAGTCTGAGCTCCAGGACCATGGATTAGTTTTAAAACTTTCATTACACCCGAGCAACGCCAGGCTATACTGCTAGTATATTTATATATATTTGTTCGTTTCGGGGTATATCAACTACTTATGGTAATGTCGATGAAATAGAAGGTACCACACGTTGGCGTGCTTAGACGCGATTCAGACGCCTAGCCGACCACCACTCGATTGCCGTGGTCGGACGCTCAGCATACTATACTGCTAGTATATATATATATATTAGGCTCTTGATATAAACGGCGAAGCCTGAGCTGTTGCCTTGAATATCTCAAAAGCGTTTGATACAGTTTCGCATGCTTGCCTTCTGCGCAAGCTACAGAGCTACGGTATAACTGGACGATTGTTCGATTTAATCCAAGTGTTCCTTTCATATCGTAAAATGAAGGTCTTTTTGAACGAGCATGCTTCCAAATCTTTTCAAGTGGATGCGGGTGTCCTTCAAGGTTTTATACCGGGTCCTACGCTTTTTCTCGTCTTCATCAATGTTCTTTTTGTTGTAATCAGTTCCCAAGTAGGCATCTATACAGATGACACCATCATATGCTCCAATCTCAAAAAGAAATCTACCATGGTTGACAAAGGAAAGCTCTTTTCTTATTTTGGAAGGGACATTCAGTCTGTGATGAATTGCGGTAAGACTCAATTTTGCACATAAGCAAATCTACCATCCGTTCGTGTATTGAATACTGTTGCCATATCTGGTCGGGTGCTCCTGCCATTCATTTCGGGGTTCTCGACAAAATCCAAAGAAGGATCTGCAATGTAATCAAGCCCGATTTAGTATCTCGACTTCAGTCACTTTCTCACCGATGTGATGCGACTTCCCTCTGCTTTTTCTACAAATATTCTCACAGCTTCTGCTCTCATGAACTTCATTCCATGGTACTCCACTTACATGTATTCACTCGTGCTACTAGATTGGCAAGTAGGTCCCACCTTTTTCTGTCAAAATAGGCAAATATAACCGCCATTTCTACGTTATTAGTTTCTTTTATCGCACTTTCCGCTTTGAAACTTCCTTCAGTATACTTGCTTGCCTGATAGCTGCAATCTCCAAAAGTTTAAGTGCAACGTCAATTGTCAACTTCTTTCTCCTTAATTGTCATCTTTCTCTTATACTTACTTCGGCATCTGCTCTACCTTATTGTTTTTTTTATTGCTTTCAATTCTTATTCCTCTCACTGTAAATCCCTACGCACCAGTGGCAGTACTGCCATGCTTGGGGTGAAACGATTATAAAAAAAATCGCGAATACTGGCCCAGGCATAGCTCTCATGACTTCTTGTCTTAACTGAGTGGAGATGCTCATATGTACATGTTTTGTCTCGGCGAATTAAGATGGACTACAGTAAATATCCCGCTCGGTACAAATCCCTTAATAGTACTCCAGGCATGGCTCTCAGGCTTGCTGGTTTTAACTGAATGGCGGTGATAACATATTTTGTCTTGGCGAATTAAAATAGACTATTGTAAATATTCGGCTCTTTAGCGATCCCCCTAATGCTACACCAGGCATGGCTCTAATGGATTCTGACGTGAACTGAATAGAGATGCTAACATGTACATATTTTATTTTGAAGAATTAGGATGGGCTATAGTAAATACATATCGTGTTGAATACACCGGTTCCAGTCAGATCACCGAAGTTAAGCAACATTGAGCCTGGTCAGTACTTAAATGGGTGACCATTTGGAAATATCAGGTGCTGTAAACGTAAGGACCAAGTATGGTCCACCGGTCCTCCAGGTTTGGGGGTTGGGTGCAAGGCTAACAACCCTGCCCCGTAAAAAACAGTTTGTTACAGAAACAGCAACAAAAAGTTGCTGCCCTATGCACCATCTGGGTGTGATGGATAAATGATGATGATGATGATAGTAAATATCCTGTTCCGTTCCACAAAGTGGCTTATCAGTCGCACTGTGTGTCTCTGTTCATAGGCGGAAGTAATGGGAGAGCATTATGGTCGTGTGTCCGGAGGGCTGTTTCATAAATATGAAGTATAAGTTAGGAAAGGCGATTTGAGAGCAACATCTACAGTGTGCGAAACATAAATTGTCGCTAATTTGTATTTATTTTTGAGATGAATAATTTTTCAATAACCATGGAATTCGAACTTTTATTCTCATCTTGGCTGATATAGGTGTTATAATCGACACAACGTTTCGACTAAGTAACCTCTGGTCATCAGGTGTCTATAGATTGCTGATGTGAATTATTTCGTTGATTATTGCGAAATATACTGTGAAATCAATTATTGTTCTTTCATGTTGGAATTTGGTTCTCTCACTACCAAGTCCAAGGATCGAACTCCTGACCACTAGATGATACTAACACATGTATAACCAACAACTATATCCATTACGCCACTGTCCCAAAGGAGATCCCAAGGTGGCATGTATGCCGATGACACAACAATCTACTCTCGCATCGATCAAAAACCAGGTGTGGACGACAAAGTAAACCTCGCTGCCGTACTTGAAAAGGACCTCCAATCCGTAGTGGCCTGGGGTAGGAAATGGCTAGTAAATTTCAATGCCTCTAAAACTAAGCTGTTATCAACTAACCACCATAGACAATCGCATCTACCTCCCTTTAGCATGGGACAAGCTAGCCTCCCAGAGAGTAAAATACTACGCCTCCTTGGCCTTACACTTTCTGTGGACCTCAAATGGAATGACTATATCGAATCCATTGCCAAATCTGCTGCTATGAAAGTCGGCTCTCTGTGCAGGGCCCGGAAGTTTTTCCCACCTGAATCTATTCTGTACATATACAAATCTACCATCCGCCCGTGTATTGAATATTGCTGCCACATCTGGTCGGGTGCCCCTGCTGCTCTCCTTGGGCTTCTTGACAAAATACAAAGGAGGATCTGTAACGTGGTTGATACTGACTTGGCAGACCGGCTGCAACCACTTTCTCACCGGCGTGATGTGGCTTCCCTGTGCCTCTTCTACAAGTACTTTCATGGCTTCTGCTCCGATGAGCTTAGATCACTGGTGCCGCCTAAGCACGAATTTACACGAGATACTAGATTAGCAACTAGGTCCCACCCTTTTAGAGTTAAACAAATAAGATGTAACCATAAATTCTACTTCAACAGCTTCTTTTCTCGCGCTTCCCGCCTGTGGAACTCCCTTCCACAAGTCTGCTTTCCCGACAGCTACAATCTCCAGGTGTTTAAATGTAGGGTCAATAGACACCTCCTATCACACTAACTCCCAATTATTCTCAGAACACTCTTATTTACACAACCCTCATTCTCTGTATCCTTACCCGCCTATCACCCACCCTCTGACATTCCCTATATTGAACCATTCTCGGTATCCCTACCCGCCTATCACCCACCCTCTGACATTTCCTATATTTAATCATCCTTTCTCCACTCTATGTAGCCCCCTGCGCAGTAGTGGCAGTGACATGCCTTGCTCGGGGTTAAACGCTTATAAAAAAAAAACTTTAGTAGCCTTTTATATTCAGAGTTAGATGGATTTTGACAACTGGATTATGTTAGTGGGATCGTGGCACTTGTCATAATTTGTATTTATTTTTGAGATGAATAATTTTTCAATAACCATGGAATTCGAACTTTTATTCTCATCTTGGTTGATATAGGTGTTATAATCGACACAACGCTTCGACTAAGTAACCTCTGGTCATCAGGTGTCTATAGATTGCTGATGTGAATTATTTCGTTGATTATTGCGAAATATACTGTGAAATCAATTATTGTTCTTTCATGTTGGAATTTGACCAGATGTTACTTGGCCAAAAGCGTTGTGTCTATTATAACACCCCATATCAACCAAGATGAGAACAAAAGTTGGAAATAATTCCAAGATTATTGAATAAATTGTCGCTACTTTATATCTTTAATTTCACGTATATACGTTGGTTTTTATTTAATTTTGTCGACTGCACAATATAGTATGGAAAGAATAAGTAAAGAAGAAGTAGGAAAAAGCGTACCTTTAATATGATATGTTGCACTTCCATAAGCTTCTTCAGAGATTTAAGAAGAATGATTTAAAAATGAAAAAAAAAAAAAAATTAATTCCAGAGACAGTATTGAGATTTAATTTCATTGGTCAGATACGTGTCACGTATAATAAAGCGATAAATGATCATTTTCAAATGTAGGAAAAACTTATGCCTGCTTATATGTGTGTGTGTGCTACTTGTAATAAAAGGCATAAATGCTTATTTTAAATATAAGTGTATGCATGCGAATAAAAATCCCAGCGTATCTAAACTTATTTTGTAAATGGAACTTTGTCTCTGTGTGTGTGTGTGTGTGTGTGAGAGAGTCTATGTGTATGTATCCGTTACCTATAGATTCCGAAACGGCTGAACCGATTTCCTTGAAAATTTACACAGTTGTACTATAAGCATCTGCAAGTGTTCTTAGCTAGGTTTTGTGTCGAGGTATACCCGATAAATATCGAAAATTGATAATTGAAAAAATCGGGTTATAGAAGGATTGGTCCGATTTTAATCAAATTTGATACACTCATAGACAAAGACATAAGAAACGACATACAGAAGTTTCAAGATTGCAGTTCTTACAATAGTGCAGAAAATCGATAATATATATATAAAAGGCAAGATACCGGGTCTGATCAAAATAATTCTTTTATTTTAGTCTTTGCTTCGGGTTTGGCTCTAAATAGGTTCAATTGTAGTTCTTAGCCTCAGCCATGATACCATTTACTCAGAGGACTTATTTAGCCTTCAAAATTTAGTTTACGACGAAAAAAACTTATTTGATATCGATACCAGGAAATCAAAATTTGACTTACATCCAATCATTTTTCTTTCAGTCTACGGTTTCGCTTTAACTGGAAACAACTATTGCTTTTTAGTCTTTCGTGCCAACGTCCAAAGAGTTTGAGCTCCAGGACCATGGATTAGTTTTAAAGCTTTCATTACACCCGAGTAACGCCGGGCTATACTGCTAGTTTAAATTATAGAAGAATTAATCGTGTTTATATATCGGCCACGTTAGTATGTGGCGTATGATAAAACGAAATACATTTCCGTTCAAAATTGTAGCGAAAAATGTATATAAGTATCAAGTGAACAGTATAGTATAGTTAGTTGGGTTTTGTCTATGAAAAAAATTAAAGCACAATGATGTAATTAACAGCACCAGAAATTTGAAAAGCAGATCTGTATTTCTTGGCATTTGCGCCAAAAGACTCATTAGGAACATTCCATTGCCCACCGGAATCATTTCTTCCGACTCTATCGTAACTATGCGTCGGAACAAAACAGGCGCCTTTTCACTTCAGCTCGTAATAAGTGTAAAAGGATACTTAACGAAGCTAAGATGTTGTTTGCTGCCAGAATGAAGCAACGCATAGCATGCTCTAAATTCGGCTCTAAAGACTACTGGCGACTCTGTAAAAGAGTACTTAACAAGAGCAAGTCCACAATAACCCACTAATCAACAAATTTGAGGTCCTCACCTCCCCAGCAGATAAGGCTGAATGTTTTGCCCGCAGATTCTCGAACAATTCGATTCTGGACTCATCTGGAGTTTTTACACCCGACTTCTCACTTAGAACCGAGGCACAACTGAATGATGTCCACATTACACCTTCGCTTGTCTCTAAGATAATCTTAAAACTTGACCCTCACAAAGCGAGCGGTGGTGACGGAATCCCAACCATAGTCTTAAAGAAATGTGCCCCTGAACTCTCCTCTATCCTTTCTAAGCTCTACAACCTCTGCCTATCTGCTTCCTGCTTTCCTGCCTGTTGGAAATCTTCCTCTATAGTTCCTATATTTAAAAACACTGGAGAACCCTCTGACACTGCAAATTACCGCCCTATCAGCCTTCTTCCGATCTTTGGCAAAGTGTTCGAAGCCATTATCAACGCCGAGGTGGTTCAGCATCTCACAGCACACAGGTTCCTCTCGGACAAGCAATATGGTTTCCGCTTCACCAGGTCTACTGCTGATATGCTAACGACCATCACCGAGTACATATACCAGGCACTCGACAGGAATGGCGAAGCTCGAACCGTTGCATTGGATATATCTAAGGCGTTCGACAGAGTTTGGCATGCTGGCCTTCTATGTAAACTGCGCAGCTATGGTATAACTGGACATTTGTTTGAACTAATCCAGTCATTCCTCTCTAACCGCACAATGAAAGTGGTATTAAACGGACATGCCTCTCAGAACTACCATACAAACGCAGGTGTCCCCCAAGGCTCCATCTTAGGTCCTACACTCTTCCTGATATATATTAATGATCTCCCTGATTCCATAAGAACCCAAATAGGTTTGTACGCCGATGACACCACAGTTTACTCTCGCCTCCAACAAAAATCTGGTGTAGGCGTCAAAGCTAAACTCGCAGCCGAGATTGAAAAAGACCTCCAATCCATATTGGACTGGGGTAGGAAATGGCTAGTAAATTTTAATGCTTCTAAAACGAAGCTACTGTCAATTAACCATCATCGACAATCTCACCTACCTCCCATTAGCATGGACCAGGCTTGCCTCCCAGAGAGTAAAACACTACGCCTCCTTGGTCTCACACTTTCAGCGGACCTCAAATGGAATGACTATATCGAATCCATTGCTAAATCCGCTGCTATGAAAGTCGGTTCTCTGTGTAGGGCCCGGAAGTTTTTTCCGTCTAAATCTATCCTGCACATTTACAAATCTACCATCCGCCCGTGCATTGAATACTGCTGCCATATCTGGTCGGGTGCCCCTGCTGTTCTCCTCGGGCTTCTCGATAAGGTTCAGAGGAGGGTCTGTAATGTGATAGATACCGACTTGGCAGACCGCCTGCAGTCTCTCTCCCACCGGCGAGACGTGGCTTCCCTGTGTCTCTTCTATAAATACTTTCACGGCTTCTGCTCCGATGAACTTAGATCACTGGTGCCCCCTAAATACGAATTTGCACGAGATACTAGATTAGCAACTAGATCCCACCCTTTTACAGTGAAACCGATAAAATGCAGCCGTAACTTCTACTCCAACAGTTACTTTCCTCGCACTTCCCGACTGTGGAATTCTCTTCCAAACGATTGCTTCCCCGACGGCTACAATCCCCAGGAGTTTAAATGTAAGGTCAATACACACCTCCTAACACACTAACCTGCTCCCATTCTATCAAGCACTCTTCCCATCTGCCCGACCCTCATCCTCGCTATCCTTACTCATCTGTCACCTTTCTCCTGACATTCCCTATGTCTATCCACTCCTTCTCTTTACCTTCCCCTATGTAGCCCCATGCGCAATAGTGGCAGTGGAATGCCTTGCTTGGGGTGAGATGATTAAAAAAAAAAGTGTGTGGATGTTAATCTGTGGACAGGGCAGTGAATTCGGAAAGTGTTGGATGAATTTAATGGTGATTATCATGACAACACGGTGGTCTACACCAAGTGCCTTGTAGAGATAGTGTTTGGGTGTCAATCTGAGGACAGTGCAGTGAATTTGGAAAAAAAGTTAGATGAATTTACTGAAGATTATGATGACAACACAGAGGCCCACACCAAGTGCCTTGTAGAGAGAGTGTTTGGGTGTCAATAAGAGGACAGCATAGTGAATTCGGAAAATGTAATATGAATTTAATGGTGATTATGATGACAACATGGAGGTCTACACCAAGCGCCTTAAGGAGGTAGTGTTTGGGTGTCAATAAGAGAAAATGTATAGTGAATTCGGAAAGTGTTGGATGAATTTAATAGAATATTATGATGACAACACGGAGGTCTACACCACGCGCCTTAAGGAGGTAGTGTTTGGGTGTCAATAAGAGGACAGTAAGGTGAATTTGGAAAGAGTTGGATGAATATAATGGTGATTATGATGACAACACGGAGGTCCACACCAAGTGCCTTGTAGAGATAGTGACTGTGTGTCAATAAGAGGACAGGATAGTGAATTCGGAAAGAGTTAGATGAATTTAATGGTGATTATGATTATAACACGGTGGTCTACACCAAGTGCATTAAGGAGGTTATGTTCGGATGTCAATACGAGGACATTAAAGTGAATTCGGAAAGAGTTGAATGAATTTAATAGTGATTATGATGACAACACGGAGGCCCACACTAAGTGCCTTGTAGAAAGAGTGTCTGGGTGTCAATCTGAGGACAGTGCAGTCAATTGGGAAAGAGTTGGATGAATTTAATAGTGATTATGATGAAAACACGGAAACCCACACCAAGTGCCTTGTAGAGATAGTGTTTGGGTGTCAATCTGAGGACAGTGCAGTGAATTCGGAAAGGGTTGGATGAATTTAATGGTGATTATGATTACAACACGGAGGTCTACACCAAGTGCCTTAAGGAGTTAGTCCTTGGGTGTCAATAAGAGGACAGTATAGTGAATTCGGAAAGAGCTGGATGAATTTAACAATGATTATGATGACAACACTGAGGTCTTCACCAAGCGCCTTAAGGAGGTTATGTTTGGGTGTCAATTTGAGGACAGTGCAGTGAATTCGAAAAAGTTTGATGAATTTATTGATGATTATGATTACAACACGGAGGCCTACACCAAGTGCTTTGAGGGGTAGTGCTTGGGTGTCAATCTGAGGACAGTGAAGAGAATTCGAAAAGAGTTGGATGAATTTAATGGTGATTATGATTACAACGCTATGGCCTACACCAAGTCCTTGAGAAGGTAGTGTTTCAGTGTCAATGGTCAGCTCAACTATGAATAGATGAGACCTCAATGCCTATCTAGTACTGCTCTTAAATTTAAAAAGTCTAGGTATCAAAATGAAAAGCACATCTAAACAATTACTATGATAATATTTATAAAAAAGACGCAGAAAGGGAACCTGATTGCGGTGGAAAATGACTGAAGCCGAGACGTCGGATCCGGATCAATAATATTGCTGATTTTTTGGGTTTTATCACATAGCTCCAGATCAATAGCAGGGACACCGAACCATATGTGGCAGCAATATTCTGCACATGAACGAATGATAGACTTATAGATATGTAAGATATATGCTGGAGAGAAAAAGTGTCTCACCCGACGCAGTGACTGGATTCAATTTATATTCAAAAAACAAAACAAAGCCACTCCACCTACGTCTATTGAACAGGCGAAGAGGCTCATCCCTTGTTCCCTGTTTAGGATGTGGTTTCCGGCTTTCTCTTTTCTAATCTTTTCACTCTTACGTAGGCCCCTGCGCTTCAGTGGCGTTGACGCCTTGCTCGGGGTGATATGATTAAAAAAAAGAAGCAAATATACAATTATTGTCTACTGTATTCACTCTCTTATTTTTCACTTTCTCTTTTTCTCAATAAAGAATTTTATTTCATCGCAATTTTTACACGTTTACTGTTGACCATGTCCACCATAGTTTATGAATATAGAATACAGCGCAGTACGTAATCTGTTCAATGAAACAACGTCAAATAATAGGACTATGTCGCCTTTTATACATGTCGCATTGAATATTTTGAGCTTTCTGGTTGGTTAATCCTTCTATTGGTGAACGATAAAATGAGTCAGCCCATGGCTAACTCACTAGTATACAAGCGTATCCTAAAAAACTCGAACATTTACCACTCAAACGACTTTTCATCTCTCAGTCATTGTTTCTTGATATCGAGCCAGAAAACTGGCCTGTTCAAGCCTTTGTTCTGTCTCTCGATATACATATTTATTTTTTCCTTTCACCTGGTTTTCTTTTATTTCTTATTTTTGAGCTTTCTTAACTTTTATATTTTTCACATCTTTTTTTTCCTTCTCATTCTTTCTACTACTTTAGCTATTTTTCTAGAATAAGATTATAGTATAGGTTTCTTGATCAATAAAAGTGAATTATTCTAGCTCAGAAGTGTTGGGGATCGGACAAATAATCCCTCGCCACCACCCCCACAAAAAAATAAAAAATAAAAAATGAAAACAAAGCGTGATGATCATGCAATCAGGCGAACAATTTCGATGATAGCATTAATAACAGCCGATCGAAATCTAATCTTTACGAATAACGAAAATAAGTGCCAGTTATTAGAATTCTCATTTCTAGTAAGATCACTGGCATACATGATACGGGCTTGGACGATCATATCTTAAAAGAATCATGACTGACTAGGCAGAAGATTTTTCCGCAGTAGGTTGCCATTACTTTTTGCGGTAGACTAGTTGCCAACCAAGGCTACAGAACCTGATATTTACCCTGGACGGGAAAGAGATGGATTATATTACTATATTAATAAGTAGTAATTAGTAGGAGATCAGTTTAGTACTACATAACAATATAAAACAGATCCCCCAGTTTATGCCAGTAGAAGCTTGATTGATTCCAACTATTATATTTAGTCATTCAGTTAAGTGCCATACCTGATATACGCTTGGGAGAGCATTTCTTGAAAGACTGACAGGACAGAAGAATTTCTGGTGGTAGGTTGCCATTACTTTCTGCGATAGACTGTTTGCCAACTAAGGCTATAGAGCCTAATATGTCCTGCTATTTAACTCATAGCTGAAGGGAGAAGAGACGGATTAACTCCTTTCCCAAGAGTATTTACGCGTGAATGAATGCAACGAATTCAACTGAAATTCGAATACGACTCTCCGATTTCTCGTTCCGAGCCGATATTGACTGCACCACAACGCACTAGTAAGTGACGGTAATACCATTAGTTGTTGTAGTACTAGGGACGAAACCGAAATGTCTAAATTGCTGAAAGAATTGAAAATTCATCACTCTTAAACAGTCAAAATACCGAGGGCAGTAGGGCAGATCAGTTTTGGGACTGTGATATTGCACTCAGTTTAAAAGTTGGGGTTTGATAATGACACAACTTTTCCCCCAAATCGTTACCGTTTTTTGAGGAAACAAGTTTAAAGATTTAGTTTACGTTCAAAATTGTAGCGTTGTAATTAATTCCAGTGAATTACATAAGGATGTGCCTTGTCACCCAACCTCATAACGTTTTTTTTTTTTTAATCGTATTACCCCTAGCAAGGCGGTAACGCCACTGATGTGCAGGGGGCTACGTAATAGTGAAAAGATCGGAAAAGAGAAAGCCGGAAACCATATCCTAAACAGGGAACAAGGGATGAGCCTCTTAACCTGTTCAATAGACATGGGTGGAGTGTGAACCGGGCGATAGATAGATCTATCTACTCCAATTGAAAAAAAAAAACAAGAAAACAAAGTGAGAAGATTGGGAAGGTTAGCTATATTATGATGTAATATATTACACAGTGCAATAATTTTTGTTCAGCTTTCAATAACAATGCAAATTTAAAACATTTTGTCTTATAATTTGTATCTTTTTTTTTGTTTTTTTTTGTTTTAATCATTTCACCCCGAGCAAGGCAGAAACGCCACTGATGTGCAGGGGGTTACATAAATGTAAAAAGATTAATTTGAAAAGAGTGAGGAGTACAACCTAGTTAGAAAGGAACAATAGAAAGCAGGTGCGATGACAGATACATAAGTGGAGAGAAAGGGAAGGTTATACAGGGGAGGAGAGAGAGCTAGAGGCCAGTGGTTAATAGATGAGTCTTAACTTTGCATTTAAATTTCTGGAGGTTGTAGCCGTCAGGAAAGCAAGAATACGGGAGTGAGTTCCACAGGCGGGAAGTGCGAGAGAAGAAGCTGCAGGAGTAGAATTGTCGTCTGCATTTTGCTAACCTGACTGTGAATGGGTGGGACCCAGTTGCCAGTCTGGTTGCACGGGTAAATACCTGTTGAGGAGGCATCAATGACTTAAGCTCATCCGAGCAGAAGCCATGAAAGCAGGCTTACGGTGTTATAGACTCTTATCTACTTTTGTTTTTATTAATTATGATTGAACAAACATTATTAATTGAGTAACGTTTTTTTGTAAATTTCTTTACAATTTTTTTAACAGTTTTTAATTATCGAATACAGTAAAAAAATTGCATATTTTTTGTGGTGATTCGTTTGTATACTGGTTTGTATATATTTCACTGTATAAAATATATAAAAATCTCAACTTTATTGGATTTATAGTTGAAAATATAAAAATTTGAAGTCAGTTTGTAGGCAAAAGCCTGCAGAAATTAGGTATTTCTGTACATTTTTTCGAACAAATTTTAAAACTAAATGCTTTGAAATTGGTCAAATATACGAATCGAATTTTTGATGTCAATATTTACCACATTAAATGCTATCTTTCACATCGAGTGTTAAGTTGGTTTTGCTAAAGAGTAAAACCTGCTTTAGTGCTGCAGTACCGAACAGACTTGCCGCCATACCATTTCAAGTTTATCCAATCCTTTTCGATGGCCGTGAGAAATCGACTGACATAATAATAATAATAATAATAATAATAATAATAATAATAATAATAATAAAATAACAAAATGCTGGTTCTGTGATAAACACCAAGAAACAATAGACAATCTAATCTCAGGTTGTTCTGTACTTGACCAAAATGAATATAAAAATCGTCACGATAGAGTGGGACAATATTTACATTGGACAATGTGCAAACACTCTGGAAAATTTGTAAACAAACACTGGTATGAACATCACCCAGCACCGGTTACAGAAATAGAAGATGTCACCATTCTATGGGATTACACCATCTACACAGACAGAAAAATTGAATCAAATAGGCCGGAAATTATTGTTAAAAACTAGAAAGAAAAACTTGTCTATTAATTGATATGGCTTGTCCAGCGGATTGTAGCATAGCAACCAAGGAATTTGAAAAACTGTCAAAATATAAAGACCTGGAAATTAAAATAGAAAAAAATGTGGAAATTGAAAACAAGAATCGTGCAAGTGATAGTAGGTGCACTTGGAATGATAAAAAATGGAACAAAACAACACATTGAAAGAATCCCTGGAAACCCCAGCTTTAGAGATATACAAAAAATTGTCTTATTAAGTACAGCCCACACACTAAGGGGAACTTTGTCTATGTAACGCTAGGGATGATGGGGAAGATAGAAAGAACATGAAATGGCGCCATAGCAACACGCCACGACCTGCCTTAGGTCTTCCCGCACACTTGGTTTGTAGTGCGACCATAGCAGAAATAGAAATATGATGAAAAATACATAATAATAATAATAATAATCTGATGAACCCGCTTACATATATGAAAAATAACACAAAAAATGACCTGTCTCTCCATAGATCGAAATATTTTTTTAATTATGAATGCAGTTGATTCGTTATTTGAAATCCCAGCATTGCAGGCTGCTTATGCAGACGTTTTCAACTCATCCATTCTCAGTAAGTATACTTGTATATTATAATTATTATTATGTCATTTTTCATCATATTTCGATTTCTGCTTTGGTCTCACTACCAACCAAGTCTGCGGGGAGACCTAAGGCAGGTCGTGGCGTGTTGTTATGGCTCCATTTCATGTTTTTCTATCTTCCCTATCATCCCTAGCATTACATAGATAAAGTTTTCCTTCGTGTGTGGGCTGTACTTAATAAGACAATTTTTTGTATATCTCTTAAGCTGGGGCTTCCAGGGATTCTTTCAATGTGTTCTTTTGTTCCATTTTTTATCATTCCAAGTGCACCTACTATCACTGGCACAACTCTTGTTTTCAATTTCCACATTTATTATTATTATTATTATTATTATTATTTACATCGCTGGGCATCGTTAAAAATGATAAAAATAATATTTACATCGTTACGTATCGTTACAAACATCTAAACGTTCCTGTTTTTTTTCGTTTTTTTTTTTACTAAAAAGATAATTATATATTATTGTCTGAAATAGCTAAATCCACTGCTAGGAAGGTTGGGTCACTGTGTCTGGCCAGCTTGAATCCAGCCACTTTCTCATCGGCAGGAAGTGGCTTCCCTCTGTCTCATCTATAAATATTTTCATAGCTTTTGATCTGACGAACTTGGATCACTGGTGCCCCCTCCACAAGAATTTACTCGGTCAATCAAACTGGCAACAAAGTCTCACCCTTTTACAGTTAGATCAACCAAATACAGGCGTCAATTTTATTCCATCAGCTTCTTTTCTCGCACTTCCCGCTTGTGGAACTCTCTTCCATATAATTGCTTTCCTAACGGCTATAATCTCCAGGAATTTAAATGCAAAGTCAATTCCCATCACTTATCCACTTAACTCCAGCTCTTTCTACATCACCCCGTGTATCTTGTTCTTTTCCTTTTTCTCTAACTTCGCAACTGTCTTCACTCCTGTGTTCACATCATTCTCTTGCCCTTTTTCTTTCACCCACTGTAGCTGGTGCGTCTTTTTCTTCATTCTCCTCCTATCTAAAGCTTCAACTCTCTTATGTAGTCCCCTGCACATCAGTGGCGGTACCGCCTTGCGTGGGATGAAATAATTAAAAAAAAATACTTGTTTTACTGTGTATCTATAGAAAAGTTTAACCCTTTATCATCCCTAGGCAACATTTTAAAACATTATTATTATTATTCAAATATTAGTTAAATATTATGGGATATTTACCTGAAAGCATGCGTCAGGCTTATAAAAATATATACTGTAAAACAAAACGGTATTAAATCGATCGTCATGTTGAAAAGGAAAAATCGTTATTTTTGGTATCTATTAAGTGAACGTTTTTTTAGAGAGATTCAGAGGATTCTAAAAACAAAGGGAATTGCAAGAAATTGATAAACAACTCGCCAGAATACGCATGCGCACACAAATATTGACACTGATACAATTTTCTTTGCAATCAACTTCACACACAGACTGAAACGCGTTTATGCCCACATTCATATACACACGCAGATATAATCTTACCTTGAAATACCCACACATCAGTTCTATAGAAAAGTGATTAGCGCGCTTTCATCGTAGTGTTAATGAGTTTTGTTCTTCAAAGTACTGCAAAATTATAACCATGTACCAGAAAAATACTAGCATACAGATATTCTATATGCAAATGTAATCTAGTTGGTGTCTTTTGAGTTTCTGGATTACTTAACTCCCCGCTGTTTGTGTAGACCGTATATTTTCAGACCATCAGAGACGTCAGGTGCATTAACTAGTTTACCTGATTCATGCCTTCAGCAAATGATCCGCCATTTAAAAAGATGGTGAACCCAGCTACACTTAAGATATGCAGATATTGGACAACTGATGGCATGAACAGATATAAGCACCTCCGCGTGATGGAAAACACAAGTCTCTCATATTTTCGCGCGAAAACCATTTGGAGAAAACCATTAATATCACACATCCAATCGACGAATCTAATTGTGGAAGTTCGGTGTGGGATAAACAGTAATATTATGTATGAAGAATTTAGTTTCGTGTTTTCATTAGTCTGTACAACGATAACATTGTATAAGTTTCGGCTTAGGCAGGCAAACGAATAAAGAGAGCAGCATGGCCGTATCTGACTACCGGGCACACCGGGCACGGGTCCGGACCGATACGTGCAATCATAGTGAAAATCCGGGCAAGGCAAAATGTCTTCGTCAGAAATCAAACTAAACAATTCACGAAGAAAGAAAGAAAACGAAGAAAACATTCGAATGAACGCAGTAAAAATCTGTTTATTTATTAATTTTAGGAGAAAAGACTGGTTATACTCAGAAAGTCCGAACCCGATTTCCTGCTTTCGTTTACGTTCTGTGCCTAATTTCCATTGGAAAAGCCGAAAAAATCCGCAAAAATTATAGTTTCTGGAAACGGATGACATTGATGACGTCATCACATTGTCAACTAATAAATCCGGGCAATTTTCTCTGTGCCCCGTGTTTTTTAGCATCAGCTACGGCCCTGGAGAGCAGTATAACGAGTAAGAAGATTGTGTTGCACCAATTTTCTGAGTGTAAACAAATTGAGTATCTATATAATGCTAAAACTTTAATCTTGAAAGTATTATGCGTGTTCCAGAGATACAGCGTAAATGATGAATATTGACCAACCAATTTAAGAGCATTTTGTACCTTGAACCCCTGCCACATATTTAATTAACAAAATATCCCTTATAGATGAATAGAGCCGAGTTCAAATTACTTTCGAGTTAGTTACTTCCACTGGCGGGCAAAGGCACTTTGAAAGGTATTAATATAACTGTTTTCTCCCCAGTTAGAGATTAAATAGTAAAACGGACTTGGCTCTTCAGCCTTATTTGACGGCTAATCTAGGTGAAGGGAAACTCTGAATTCATGAAGCACACTAAGCAACTAAGTATTCATCCCGTCTTCTCACTGAGACACGATGTGGCACAAGGCCGTGTGTAATGTGGAGAACACGTGAGCATACAACCGGGCCAGGACCTCCAGATGACTAATCCTCAGCAACTGACGGCTTTAATCGTTTCACCCCAAGCAAGACGGAAGCCCCACTGAAGTGCAGGGGCTACATAAGAGAGTAAAAGTTTCAGCAGGAGAGTGAACAGAAATACGTACCAGTCATTGGGTTTCTCAAAGAAAGCACAAGAAAAGGATGGTAATACAGGTGTGATGGCAGTTGCGAAAGTAGAGAGAAAGGAAAAGAACAAGATACACGGGGTGATGCAGGAAGGACGAGGGAATGACTGGAGTCAAGTGGGTAAGAAATAGGAATTGACATTGTATTTAAATTCCTGCAGGTTCTAACCGCCAAGAAAGCAAGTATACGGAAGGGAGTTCCACAGGCGAGAAGTGCGAGAAAAGAAGCTGGTGGAGTAGAATTGTCGGCTGCATTTTGTTGATCTAACTGTAAATGGGTGGAATCTTGTCAGTCTGGTTGCACGAGTAAATTCTTGTGTAGTGGGGACCAGTGGCTTAAGTTCGACAGAGCAGAAGCCATGAAAATATTTGTAGAAGAGACATAGGGAAGACACATCCCACCTGTGAGAAAGTGGCTGGAGTCGAGCTGCCAGATCTGGACCGATCACATTACAGATTCTCATTTGGAGCCTATCGAGAACACTAAGATGAACAGCAGGGGCGCCTGATCAGATATGACAAAAAATTCTATGCATGGTCAGATGGTTGTATACGTGCAACATGGATTCAGGCGGAAAAAAGTACCCACAATTTCTAGCTGTGGATTTAGCTATTGATTCAATGTAATGATTCCACTTGAGGTCGGGAGATAGGGTAAGGCCGAGGAGGCGCAGTATATTGCTTTCAGGTAGACTTGCTAGATTCATGCTTATAGGAAGCGTAGGAGAGATTGCCTGTGATGGTTGACAGATAGCAGTTTCGTTTTAGAAGCACTGAAATGTACATGCCACTTAGAAAAGAATTATTCTTTCACACCTCCCTAAAACATTTCAGATTTATATAACCTTCGAAGTAATTCAGTAGGCCTGCGACATATCGCAGACGACATAATTGCTAAAAACCTGAACGCAAAACGTTTAAGGACATATCTAGAACGTGACTGAACTGACAAACCCACACTTTATACACTGAGGAGTGTACAAAAGTTTGGAATTTAAACATGAAAAGCACTCAGATATGTACCAAAAACAAAGCCGTCTAAGAAAAAAATGAAAATATTATACGGTATTATTAAAATGAACTGTTTCGATACAGTAAGCACTCATTTATTGACTGAACATTTAGTGTTACGGTCGGTTAAAATTTACGAAATATTTATCTCTAATCTATTCTTTAATCTATATTTTCGCGGATAAGACATTTAAATCCACAAATCACCCTTAAAATTTGGGAGTTGTCTTATACTACGATTCTAAAGAAGAAACCTTAACTTCTGAGTGATGTTTGTCGGCAGACTAACAACGACCTTAGTTACAATTAGAAATAACGTATATTTTAACAAAATAATAATTTCACCCCAAGCAAGGAAAGGCAAACACTCGTGCGCAAGGGGTTACACACACACACACACACACACACACACAGAGAGAGAGAGAGAGAGAGAGAGAGAGAGAGAGAGAGTAGATGTGATTTGGGGAGGTGGATGTCACTTAAGAAAGTAGATGGCATTTAGGGAGATAAAAGATGGCCATTGACGTTGCATTTAAACACTTGGAGGTTGTAGCTATCAGAGAAGCAAGTTCCACATACGGAAAGTGCGAGAAAATTCAATTTTAAAGAGTTGAAGAGGTGGTTACATTTACTGTTTTAACGGTAAAAGGATGGGACCTTAATGCCAATCCAGTAGCCCGAGTAAATACATGTGGTCGGAGGTACCAGGGGGAAAAGCTCGCCAGAGTAGAAGCCGTGAACGTATTTGTAGAAAAGACAAAGAGAAGCCACACCCACTCAATGAGAAAGTGACTGAAGGCAAGCTGCCAAGTCAGGACCAACAACGTTGCAGATCCTCCTATAAATTTTGTCGAAAACCTCAAGATGAATATCGGGGGCACTCGACCAGATATGGCAACAGTATTGATTACACGAACGAATGGTACATTTATAAATGTGCAAGATAGATCTTGACGATAAAAAATTTCCAGCCCGCCAGAGTAACCCAAACTTCCTCGCGGTAGATGCAGATATAGATTCGATGTAGTCGTCCCACTTAAGGTCGGTTGAGAGAGTGAGGCCAAAGAGGTGCAGTGTATTGCTTTCTGGGAGCTTACCGTCGAAAGGTAGGAAAGTTTCCCTATGGTGGTTAAAGAAGAGCAGCTTCGTTTTGGAAGCATTAAAATTTATGAGCCATTTCCTATCCTATTCCAGTATAGATCGGAAGTTTTTTTCAATCATATCACCCCAATCAAGGCAGTCCACTGCCACTATAGCGCAGGGGGTTACATAGAGCGATTGGGTATAGGAAATGTCAGAAGGAGGGTGATAGACGAGTTAGGAGATACGTAGGGAGAGTGTTGGAGGGAATGGGTGCGAGTTAGTGTGTTAGGAGGTGTCTATTGACCTTACATTTAAACTCCTGGAGGTTGTAGCCGTCGGGGAAGCAATCATGCGGAAGGGAATTCCACAGGTGGGAAGTGCGAGAAAAGAAGCTGTTGGAGTAGAAATTGCGGTTACATTTTGTCGGTTTTACTGTAAAGGGGTGGGACCTACTTGCCAATCTAGTATCTCGTACAAATTCATACCTAGGGGGCACCAGTGATTTAAGTTCATCCGAGCAGAAACCGTGAAAGTACATATAGAAGAGGCACAGGGAAGCCACGTCAAGCCGGTGAGAGAGTGACTGCAGGCGGTCAGCTAAGTCGGTATCGATCACATTACAGATTCTCCGCTCTATTTTGTCAAGAAGACCGAGGAGAATAGCAGGGGCACCAGACCAGATGTGGCAGCAGTATTCAATACATGGACGGACGGTAGATTTATATATGTGCAGGATAGACTCAGGCGGAAAGAATTTCTGGGCCCTGCACAGACTTTCATAGCAGCGGATTTAGCAATGGATTCGACGTAGTCATTCCACTTGAGGTCCGCTGAGAGTGTCAGGCCGAGCAGGCGTAGTGTTTACTCTCTGGGAGGCAAGCCTGTTCCATGCTAATGGGGGGAGGTGCAGTTGTCTGTGGTGGTTAATTGACAGCAGCTTCGTTTTGGAAGAATTGAATTTTACAAGCCATTTCTTATCCCAATCCACCACGGATTGGAGGTCCTTTTCAAGCTCGGCAGCGAGGTTTGCCTTGTCACCAATTCCAGATTTTTGATCGAGGCGAGAGTAAACTGTGGTGTCATCGGCGTACATACCTACTTGGGATCTTATGGCATCGGAGAGATCATTGATGTAGATTAGAAAGAGCGTAGGACCTAGGATAGAGCCTTGGGGGACACCCGCGTTTGTAGGATAGTTCTGAGAGGCATGTCCGTTTAATACCACCTTCAGAGTGCGGTTAGAGAGGAATGACTGGATTAGGTCCAACAAAAGTCCAGTTATGCCGTAGCTTCGCAGTTTCCGTAGAAGGCCGGAATGTCATACTCTGTCGAACTCTTTAGAGATGTCCAAGGCGACGGTTCGGGCTTCACCATTCTTGTCGAGAGCCTGGTATATATACTCGGTGATGGTCGTTAGCATATCAGCAGTAGACCTTGTGAAGCGGAAGCTATATTGCTTGTCCGAGAGTAGCCTGTGGGCTGTGAGATGTTGAACGACCTCGGCGTTGATAATGACTTCGAACACTTTGCAAAGATCGGAAGAAGGCTAATAGGGCGGTTATTTGCGGTGTCCGAGGGTTCACCAGTGTTCTTAAATATTGGAACCACAGAAGAAAACTTCCAACAGGCAGGAAAGCAGGAGGAAGATAGACAGAGGTTGTAGAGTTTATAAAGCACAGAGGAGAGTTCAGGGGCACATTTCTTCAAGACTATGATTGGGATTCCGTCCCCACCACTCGCTTTGTGAGGGTCAAGTTTTGAGATCAGTGAGGGCGTGATGTGGACGTCATTCAATTCCTTTTCATTTTTTGTCAACCTTGGCAGATTTCTTATGGAGACGGTAGTAAATTGTGGTGTCATCTAGTTGCCTACTCGGAAACTGATTACACTAGGAAGATCATTGATGAAGAACAGAAAAAGCGTAAGACCTAGAATAGAACCTTTAGAGACGCCCACGTTCGTATGAGAGGATATGGAAGCTCTTCCGTTCAAAACAACCTTCATTTTACGATTTGATAGGAACGACTGGATTAAATCGAACAATTGACCAGAAATACTGTGGCCCTGTAACTTGTGCAAAGGGCCATCATGCCAAACATTTCAAACACTTTCGAGGTATCTAGAACAACAGCTCGGAATTCGCCGTACGTATCAAGAGCCTGGTATATATATTAAAATTAAAAAAACATAATAACCTCACGAAAGTGTGAACTTCTACTCATGTTCAAGAGAACGGTGAGGAATACGCAAAGATTCGCATTATCAAATAAACTGATAATAAAAGTAATTGAACCATGTTTACCTTATATATTACTGGAGTAAATTCATAATAAATTAGGAAGTTAGAAACAGACTGAATAAAAAAAATAGTACACCAGGCTGTTTGTAATATGAAAAAAAGAGAAGGAAGAATAAGAATCTGTATTCACAAGAGATAAAATGATGAAACGTAAATCTATGGTTTCTCTTTTAGTGAAAGTGCGCAGGAAAAATATGATATACAATCTGTTTTGTTATTTCGTTTATATTGAATTTCTAAGAATGCAGTGAGTAACAACATTTCCAAGAATATCATCATCATATAATCACATGCAGTCGTCTTATACTGCAGTTATAAGATAAATTCATGAAGATGCGCTATATTTTTTAACCTCGTCTTATCTAAAGATAGCCTTATACGCAAAAATATACGGTAGTGTATATATATTACGCTTCTTTTTTATGTGCCATATAAAAAAAGGAACGTAATATATATACACTACCGTATATTTTTGCATATTAGGCTATCTTTAGATAAGACGAGATCAAAAAACAAAGATATTACGCTACTATAACAAAAACAACGAAAACAACAATAGCCTTGAAAATAGCCAATTGTTTAACAGAAAGTGCTCGGCATCAAACTTTTGAACAATTTTTTCACTTGTACGCATATATAAGTGAAATATAATAAAAAAAATGTACTATGTCATTTTCTTTAGCAAACACACATACGCGAGTAGTTATACGCGCCCACATACACACACACATTTATCGTCAAACACAAGCGTATACATCAATGAGTTAATCAAGGAAGAATATTTGTTTAACAGTAAGAATATTGTTTCTATGTTCATGTATCCGTAAAAACACTCATATATATACAGACACTTAGACTTATACAAGGCGGACGTACACACGCAACCACATCTAAAATAAACACACATGCACATACTAACATGTGTTCGCAAATGTAAACCTTATATTTTCCATATAAAAACTTACAAACATAGGTGCACCTATACAGGCGAGCTCGCGCGCGCGCACACACACACACACACACACACACACACACACACACACACACAGAGAGAGAGAGAGAGAGAGAGAGAGAGAGAGAGAGAAAACAAATAGACTCACGCGGATACACGCATATAAATGTAAAACACTCGTGTACAAAAATTCGCGCGCACACATGCACACGTACGCGCACACACACACTCTTAACACACCCACACTCACACACACGCATGCATACAAAGGCTCACTCACACGCACACACACACATAAACATACGCGAACACACGGATATATGCACAAATTTTGTGAACACGTGCGCATACGTACACAAACACGCATACTAGCGCACGCATACTCATGCATACACACCCACACGTGTGCACACACATATAAGCAGTGCATACCTTGCATTTTCCATAAATAAACGTACACATAAGTTAAAAGTAACGCGTGTACGCATACGCCCGCGTAAACGTGTACGGCTCTTCGTACACAGGAACGTGAATGAACGCAATGTCTTTTCGTTTCCGGTAGGCACTCTCCGGCACAGATCCATGGAGGTGCGTGCATTAAAGGTCAAATGTAAAGAAGATGAAAGGAAAACGACAGACAAAAAGAGGTTGGAGATTTTCTGAAATTGTAAACAAACGGATTAAATCGTCTTAATCTTGTCTTGTGTTCATTGTTAATCCGTCACATCAAAAAAGGATAACCCTCTTATTTCGGACAGGTTGGTTGTGGGTGTGCCGTTTGGTGACAGAAAGACAAATCACGAACCGCCATCACCCTGATCTGAGTTGGGAGAGAAAACTGAGGACAGAATGAAAACGTGCACGAATGTTGTATTGACAAACCAGGGAAAAATTACTAACAGGCAAACATTTTTATTAATAACTAGTTCGGAAAGGAAACTGCAGGAACTTCTACAGAACGTTGTAAAGAAAAACGAGAAGAAAAGACGACACATCAACTGTACAAAAACAGAATGCGTGGTTATCAACAAAAGCGACTGTCCAAGATGCAGATTACAAATTCGAGAGGCCAAAATCAAGCATGTACGACACTTTCTGCGAAATATTTTAACAGAGAATGCGGAAAAATATGACACTGAAATCCGAAGATTGATTAGAACAACGAAAGATGTCTTTCAACAGCTAAGTAAAATATTATGAAACAGGAAGATTTTGGGAGAAATAAAGAAAAGTGTGTAAAAATATTATATAATATCGGTCCCCACCTATAACAGTGAATGCTGGAAAATCTCCTCACAGACGAAGGATAGCCTTCAGGCAAAAGAAATGTGGTTCTATAGAAAGACGCTGATAATGACATCAATGGAACGATGGAAATAGAAAAAGAAAATTTTGATCAGAAAGAAAAATTTCTAGGGCACATAATGAATAAAAGAGGGCTTGGAGTATATGACACTTACAAGACATCAAAAAAGGAAAACTCTAAATTCGAACTAGCCGGGGGAGGTTGCGATATTGCCCAAGATACACCACTTTTACTAAGGCTTCAGTACATAAGGTGTCTCTTCGAGTCACACGACTCGTGATCGTGAATTCTACTTAATCTTTATTTATTTTTTTTTCATTTCACCCCGAGCAAGGCGGAAACGTCACTGATGTGCAGGGGGTTACATAAATGTAAAAAGATTAATTAGAAGAGAGTGAGGAGTACAAACTAGTTAGAAAGGAACAATAGAAAGCAGGTGCGATGACAGATACATAGGTGGAGAGAAAGGGAAGGTTATACAGGGGTGGGGAGAGAGCTAGAGTCCAGTGGTTAGTAGATGAGTATTAACTTTGCATTTAAATTTCTGGAGGTTGTAGCCGTCAGGAAAGCAAGAATACGGGAGCGAGTTCCACAGGCGGGAAGTGCGAGAGAGGAAGCTGCAGGAGTAGAATTGTCGTCTGCATTTGGCTAACCTGACTGTGAATGGGTGGGACCCAGTTGCCAGTCTGGTTGCACGAGTAAACACCTGTTGAGGAGGCATCAGTGACTTAAGCTCGTCCGAGCAGAAGCCATGAAAGTATTTATAGAACAGACAAAGGGAGGCCACATTTCGACGATGGGGAAGTGGCTGTAGTCGAGTCGTCAGATCAGTACCTATCACATTACAGACTCTCCTTTGGAGCTTGTCAAGAACACTGAGGAGGACGGCAGGGGCACCTGACCATAAATGGCAGCAGTACTCCATGCACGGACGGATGGTTGACTTGTATATATGCAGGATGGATTCAGGTGGAAAAAACATCCTGGATTGACATAGTGACCCAACCTTCTTAGCAGTAGATTTTGCTATGGATTCAATATAGTGGTTCCATTTGAGGTCTGAGGACAGGGTAAGTCCGAGGAGGCGTAGTGTATTACTCTCAGGGAGAATCACTTGGTCCATGCTTATGGGAGGCAGGAGAGGTTGCCTGTAATGGTTGACAGACAACAGCTTGGTCTTAGATGAATTGAAGTTGACAAGCCACTTCTTGCCCCAATTCACCACAGAGTGTAGATCCCGCTCAAGGTCAGCAGCGAACTACTGTTTGGTTTTCGTAAACGTTCCGCAAGGTTTCTATAGCCTAGAGTTGCAACCAGGCTAGGAGACTGAAAACTCTGAATTTATAATCAGCCTGGAGAGTGCTGGGTTCCGTCAGACTATCGTGTTCAAGATACACCATTTCTTCTGAGGCTGCAGGACATGAGGTATCCCAACGACTCTAATCAATTATATGGCTTGTGATCATGACTGGACTGTGATGTTCTCTGTGGCTAAGCAGTTTAAGGTACGCCGAATTGAGCTGTGGTTTCTTCTACAAAGAAGAACGCAGGTCGAAAACCTGACAATGAACACATTTTCTTTATGGGTTTGAGTTCACAAAGATATTCAATGTGAAGTAGAAAAGAACAGACAGTGTTCTATAGCCTGTTGGGGCGCTCTCCACTTTTTCCACGGAAATGGACTATTCGAATCACGATATAAAATAGTAGTGATTATACCTAGAGGAAGGAAGTCGAGTAAGGATGTCGAGTGAGCGAGTCCGTCGGGTATTTCTGGTATTGCACTGGAAGTGTTCTACTATTCAATCTATCACGTCTATACAACGATGCTGTATACTAATTACCTTGTTCTGTATTCTACTAATCCTCACCTCTTGTAAATACTTCTCTTTCCTGTCAATACACCTACTTTCCTACTATTACGTTGTTTTGTATTATTTCAAATAATTCTGTTACCCGACGTAACATAGCCTTTGGTATTAATCAGACTAAGAGAACGAAAACTCTGAATTCACACCAGCCTGAAGAGGGTTGGTCTCCGTCAGGTTATCTTGCCTACTTCTTTACATGTGATGCCCGTACGACTCTAATGAGTTACGGGACTTTTGATAGTGAATTATGCATTCATCCACCATTTGATCTCCGTAAACGTTACGGTAAGTGCGACACAGAGATCCGAAGGCGAATTGGCATGGCGAAGGAAGCATTTCAGAAATTGATTAAGGTATTAAGAAACTGGACAATTTCGCTAGAAACTAGAGTACTGGATTGCTACGTGCTGTCCGTCCTTCAATATGGCAGTGAATGCTGGACAATACCATCAAAGATGAAGGGAAAACTTGAAGCAACTGAAATGTGCTTCTACAGAAGGATACCGTGGATAGCATGGATCGAGCATGTGAGCAATGATGAGGTCTTGGAAATGATGGAAACAAAAAGGAAATTAATACTGAGCATCAGGAAGAGACAGCTGAAGTTCCTGGGACACACAATGAGGAAGGAGGGCCTGATAGAGGGAAAAAGAAACAGGGGAAAGCAACGGATAACATATTTGAAGGACCTAATCAGATGGATGACAGAACGAGGTTTGCACGGTGTAACAGGAGAAGGCGTGCTCAGAGTCACCAGGGATAGGGAAACGGGAAAGCCATGATCGCCTACTTCCTGAAGGGACAGGGCACATAGAAGAAGAAGAAACGTTCAGGAAGGGTTCTATAATATTGGGTCGCAATCAGTCTAAAAGAATGAAAACTCAGTTGAAACTAGCCTAGAGAAAACTGGGCTCCGTCAGGCTATCTTCTCCAAGATACACCATATCTGAGGTTCTAATTCTTGTGACCGTGAAATAATTAAAACCAAGTAGATAAATATCAGGATCTCGCCAGATACTGGAAGAATCTTCGGATTATATACGTTAGAATAGTGCCGATGGTATCTGGAGCACTAGGAAGATCACTTAGAACTTTGGAAAGACTGAAAATGCATCAGTGGTTCTTCTGTTCCTTTAAGACGTGAACGATCAAGGCTCTCCACAAGCTTCTATCATTCGCAACCCCCAGCATTGTTTGTCTTTTTAGTATCTCTTCCATTTCTGTTATTCACTTACACAAGCTCATCAGATTATTTGTTCCTTTTATCTTTCTCTCTTGCCATCAGTGTGCCCTCTGAGTGTGAAATTTTCCAAGCCTTATTTTCTCATTATGTCCCAGAAATGTAATGTTCCTTTATGAACTATGTTAAGTTTAATTTTTGTTTCCTTTTTTTTTCACAACTTCCGAGAGCAAGGTCTCTTACCGGGAAGTTTTGAGGATCGTGAGACCCTCTCTTAATTCCCCTTGTTCTCAGGACCAACCTGACTTAGGGTAATAGCACCTGTTAGGGCGGTCCCATTATGAGTGAATAATTAACCTTTCAAACTGGAATAATAAAATTATGAACGTTATAAAGATACGTTTGCTTTGTAAAGCAATACATTTTTGTAAATGAAATTACTAATGCTCCCAAGAAAATTAAATTTCATCACCAAATGACCCATGAGGAGTTGATATGCCACTAAATAAATAAAACCATTCCATTATTGTCTGTTACAAGTCTGTAAGTAACTTTTGGATTAAAACAATATAAATATTAAAAAAATATAAGTATTTGGCTGATAAAAGAAATAGAAATCTGTAACATGTACCAAGAGAAAATATGTATTAAACAGTTTTTATACATAAATATTATGACCAACTACACTGGGCCACATAAATTAGCACTATGTTAACATGATGCTGTCTATGAATCCTCATCCTCCCTTGAGAGATCTCCAATACTACTAATAAAAACGACATTAAATACTTACATTGGGCACATATACGCCACACTCTCGCGCAGATTGACCTGTCAGTTGCCGAAATTCAGTGAATCCGTGCATACATCAACCGAACACAAAAATACTTTACAGTACCCAGTGCAAGTTTGAGTTTGAGTTTTGATTTACGACATGTCAACCTCTGTGGGTTATTTAATGCCAAAAAGGTGGGGTTTTAAGGTATTTTTCTAAATGTTTGGTTATAGTGTGAAGGTTGTTTTAGTTAGATTTTAAGGAAAATTTTTGTTTTTATTCTATTTTTATTTTAGAAAACTGAAAATGTCTTCTAGTTTTGTATTCAAAAAGGTTTTGCCGAGAATAAATTTTTTCCTTCAAAAATGTGTTATGGTAATATTTTTTTCTTAAAAATATATTGTTGATTATATTTTTCGTTCAAAAATGTATATTTTTCTATAAAAGTCTGTTTTTATGAATATATTTCTGTAAAAGTGTATTTCTATACTTTCATAGTGTTTTAACACCAGTTTGAGGGTTAACTATTTGCCCATAGCTGGGACCCTAACAGGTGCTACTACTCCGGGTCAGGGTGGACCTGGGAACAACAGCAATTAAAATGTGGTTTCGTGCTCCTCACAATCTCCCAATTAGAGGCCTTGCTGCCGGATGCAGTTTACCGTCATGCACAGGACCACCTAATGCAAGGAAAATCTCAGAGATTTAGAAGCTATTATTATACATAATAAACAGCCCACATTAAAAAGAATATTATTCATCGCAGGAGATGACACCTTAAAGTGCCTATGATTAATGTGCGCACATATTATATTAATATTATAAAAATATTTAATTAATTAAATATTAAGTAAAATCAAAATAAATAAATTGCATTCTTTTTGTACGGCCTCGTTCACAATAACCGTTACACATGACGTCAAGCAAGACCATTTCAAAATGTCCAGATTCCAAAAGAATACCAGGATCCAGACAAAGGAAATCTAACTACCACGCAGACATCACACCAGTTCTTGATAATGACTACGATAGTCAAAAGTCAGTCAGTTAAGTGCCATACGTGATACACGCTTGGGCGATCATGTCTCGAAAGAGACATGACTGACTGGGCAGAAGATTATCCCGCAGTAGGTTGCCATTGTTTTCTGCGGTAGACTGGTTGCCGACCAAGGCTATAGTACCCAGTCTGTCCTGTTATTTAACCCATAACTGGAAGGAAGAAACGGATAAATACCTTTCCCAAGGGTATTTGCGCGTAAGTGAATACAATGGATTCAGCTGGAATTCGAACTCGGCTCCCCGATTTCTTGTTCCGAGCCGATATCCACTGTACCACAACACACATTGAATAAAAATAACAAAATATGAACTTTCGACAATTTATCCACAACTTCTAGCCCAATACTCCTCACTTTATAAAACATGTAACAGACAAATCTTGGCTCTTTTTTAATCACATTTGTTTGGATGAATAGTTACTGCCTAAATATCACACACACACACACACACACACACACACACACACACACACACACACACATATATATATATATATATATATGTTACAGAAATTCCGGAGATTTACGAAATGGATTAACAACCGGCATATTTTAATTTATTTGTTTGAACATTATTTTTAATAGATACTCGTATTTCAGCAGATACTTTGTTTTTAATTAAACAGTATATATATATACCAGCCTGAATATTTTAGAGAGATTTTGTCAGAAAAATATGGGCTATTCGGCAGGATTCCAACCTGCGACCCCTAACAATATATGGGAAGCCATCAATTGATCTGATGCGTCTTAGACCACTTGACCACAAATGCTTTCATCGTCTAAACGAAGCCGAATCAAGCCTTATAAATACAAATTTCCGATTTCTCGTAATATCCAGCTATGCTCTGAAAGCGTATCTTAACTTAAACAGATGCAAACAGATAATGTTACGGAAATCGTTTAACAACTGACATATTTTAATGTATTTGTTTGAACATTAGTTTCAATAGATATTCGTATCTGAGTTGATACTATACTTTTAATTAAAATAGTATCACAGCTCATCAGTACGGTTAGACATCCAATTGCTTTTTTACCAAGGACTGAAACCCGACCGAATTGGCGTCAGTCAGCGATTCTACATACTACCGGCCATAATTATTAGTGTTAAAAAGTGTATTTCATACTATTTTTAGTATTTATTGTCAACTGAATAATTATAAATGAAAATAGAATGGTTCCTTTGTTAATACTACACAATAACATTTGCATCAAATGCATTTATAAATATATAATCATTGCTATATTGCAGTTTCATCAAAATAACCTCTTTCTGCCTTCACAGCGACTGCACGCACATTCTTTCCACAAGATTTTATACTAATCCTCCGACAACTTACTACAGGTATCCTTTAGACACCTGACTAATTCCCAAACATTGCTAGGCTGTTTCTTCTTACTTCTCCTGACCAACTCACCCCATGCAAGTTCAATTGGTGACTGAGGTGGACAACACATAACTTTTAACATTCCAGCAGTTTCTTTTAATTTTAAATAATTTTGGCACAATTTAGAAGTTTTGGGTCGTTATCCTGCTGGAGGATGAAATTTTTATCCACAATACGCAATCCAGATAGAATTGCATATCTTTATAAGATTGAATGGTACTATTTTTTCTTCATAGTCCCCTTTACTTCAATCAAGTCACCTGAACTCCTGCCCTCAAAACAGCCACAAACCATGCAAGATCCACCACGATGTTTCATCGATGACTGAACACACTCATCTTTTCACTCGTACCCCAACCCTCCTCCACACATACACTCTTCTTTTACTCCCAAACAGTTCGAACTTAGACTCATCAGTCCACAACACTTTTGACCACTGTTCTGGTGCCCAGTTTTTGTGCCGTCTTCCCCATGCTAGTTTCTTTTTACTATTGGCTAATTGAAGCAAAGGCCTCCTGGCTGCCACTCGTCCAAAGAGACCCACCTCTCGAAGCCTTTGCTTCACTGTATTTACAGAAACTGAATCAATCCTGTTTATATTCACTTCTGCTTGTATTTGAGGGGCAATTTTCTCCCGTCTCCTACACTCTTCAGTACTATTGTGCGGTCCTCTCTTACCGATATTTTCCGTTTTCTCTCTGTTTTTTTTTCAATTGTTATGGCTTCCAGTTTTGACTCTCCTATGCAGTGCATACTGAACTGCACACCTGGACACATTCAGTCACTTAGCTATCCTTCTTTGGGAATAACCTTCTTCATTTAAGATTTGAATTTGAGCTCTTATCTCTAGAGATAACTCTTGAGGCACGGCTAAATTGAAATACAAAAAAAACAAAAAAACAAACAAACTACAGTGTAGAACCACCTAGCAAAAGTACCTCCTAGTCGGACGGCATACAGACGAATAAAGAAAATTTAAGGTGATTCAGACGAGTTCATCCTTGCTTCCTTGCCTTGTAAAATTTTGCAAAGTAATAATAACAAAGGAACCATTCTATTTTCATTTAGAATTATCCACTTTGCAATAAATACTAAAAATAGTATGAAATACATAATTCTTTTTAAAAAACTTGGGTGGCCTATTAATCATGGCCGGTAGCACACACACACACACACACACACACACACACACACACACACATATATATATATATATATATATATATATACCCGCCTGAATATTTTTGAGAAATTTTGTTAGGAAATATGGGTCGTTCGGCAGGATTCGAACCTGCGACCCCTAACAACATATGAGAAGCCATCAATTGATCTTCTGCGTCTTAGACTATGAAATGATTCGTGGTCTAGCAGTCCATATACCATACGGGGATTACGGTTTTTTTTTATTTTAAAAATAATATATTGCATTAAAAATTGCTAGAATTTTATTTTACATTTAAAATATACTGGGATTATATTCCAAATAAACAGGGATTATATAAAATAAAATATAATCCCCGTATAATATATGTTCTGCAACTCCATTGCGTTAAGCAGATATTTTTTTTAATTAAAGTTTAAACAATGTAACGGTCAGTGTCTACCCAGCACCTAATGAATGTGTAGTGTATTAAACTCCGAGTCGTGTTACCGGTGAGGAATAATTGATCATTGTACTATTAATTAGAACAGAGAACATAGTTTTCTTTAATAATATTTCTCGAACATTCAGGGCGTTGGGCATAAATAAATATACTGCTAAAAAAATATGCGGACTGTATGCGTATTCACTTAAAAAAACGTTTAAAATTACACACACACACACGCGCGTGCGCACACACACACACACACACACATATATATATATAGTTGAAATCTCCACAAATATTTTTAAATACCCATGATGGATAACACAAGCCATTCGTTTATTCTAATGGTTTCCCATATTTAGCACTTCTCGTTTTCACTCTCGCGTGGTCATGTGTAACGTTATGAGCCGTGGTGTGATTTTCGCTTCCAGCATCTTGTATGCACGAGTTTGTCGTTGCTTGGTAATCTTCCATGTAAACAAAAACAAACTATAATTATTGCTTGTGCGTGAATTGTTTAATATATATATATATGGTGTATGGTTAGGTCTTGAAGGCTATCACAATGCGTTTAGTAAAATAAAGGAAGATAAAGAAGTTGTTGGGTATTACCTATTTATTATACATTAATATTTCGAGATAAAAATCTTATCTTCAGAATGGTAGGAGAGCTTGTTTCCAAGTTCTTCGTGAACCGTGCCTTTCAACGAATATATATATATATATATATATATATTTAATCATATCACACCGGGCTACTGGTGTGCAGGGGGCTACATAAGAGTGAAAAGATTGGAAAAGAGAAAGCCGGAGACCACATCCTAAACAGGGAGCAAGGGATGAGCCTCTACACCTGTTCAATAGAAGTGGGTGGAGTGTGAACCGGGCGATAGTTCAGTCTATCTACTCTAATTGAAAAAAAAAATAAGGAAAAGTGATATATATATATATATATATTGCAAAACGTACCAACAAAACAGTAGCACTAATCACGACCGAAATCAGAAAAACCTACTGCTAACAAATCAATACCGTAAGTCGTCAAACCCAAAAGGTACTACCAAATGGGTAGAGGGGAATAAAAAAAAGAAACAAACAAAGCATAAGCCATGTTCGAAAGAAAAAAAAACCCAAGACAAAAACCTTAACAAGAAAGAGCTCAATACGAAAGTAGAGCAAAAATACAAACTAAATCTAAAAGTAAGCCAAAAGTCCACCGCGGTTTGACTCGCCGGCTTGTCAGGACAAGGCTAACAAATTAGGCAAAACCGCAAATTAAATAGCACTGATCAAAAGATACCAAACCAAAAATAAAGGGTAAAACAATCTTTATTTTTAATTTTTTTCCACTCGCCAAAAGACAATTTTGGCGACGAGGATTCGGATATCGGACGAAGATGTCGGACGAAAATCCAATTCACTCGGAGTAATAAAGAAAATATTTTGTTTTACTCTTTTTCGCTCATCAAAAACAATTTTGGGTGACGAAATTCGCGCTCATACGGAGGAAGAAAAAAATCGCTCACCACAAAAATTTTGGCGACAAAGTCTTGGATTCACGTTTTAAAAAAAAACTTGGCAAAGACGTCAATTTAGTGAAGAAACAATCTGTCGTATTCTCAACTGATTAAAGAAATATTTTTCTCGATTATACAGTTTGCTCAAATAGGTCACGAATTGCAAATTCGTAGAAATTATTATTTATTGGAAATTATTTTATTTATTTATTTTTTTTTTCGTCTTTTGGCCGTCTTTGTTTTTTTTTTTTTTTTTTTTCGTCACTTAATTTGTGTAAATAATTTTGCTATTCAAGGGTATTTTCGACTAATGATAAATAGCATCACGGTTCAATTATTTCCATTAGTTTTGTCTTGTAGAAGATTTAAATTTCTATCTTCGAGAGATTGAATTCTTAACGGTTTGGCAAGCGAACGCAAGCAACATAACTCGACTATATTCTGTAAAAAACGGTTTAATTTCTATTTTTGTCTTCAGAAATTGAATTAAATCAACTTTACAGTGTTAGCTGCTTGTGGTAAGTCAACTGGGATTCAGTCCATTTTTGTGAAATTTCTTGGAAATTATTTTATTTATTTATTTTTTTTTCGTCTTTTGGCCGTCTTTGTTTTTTTTTTTTTTTTTTTCGTCACTTAATTTGTGTAAATAATTTTGCTATTCAAGGGTATTTTCGACTAATGATAAATAGCATCACGGTTCAATTA
This sequence comes from Ascarosepion bandense, assembly GCA_037127315.1. Classification (NCBI taxonomy): domain Eukaryota; kingdom Metazoa; phylum Mollusca; class Cephalopoda; order Sepiida; family Sepiidae; genus Ascarosepion; species Ascarosepion bandense. The sequence continues at coordinate 1,210,523 of JBBBDQ010000384.1, forward strand.
TTTCCATTAGTTTTGTCTTGTAGAAGATTTAAATTTCTGTCTTCGAGAGATTGAATTCTTAACGGTTTGGCAAGCGAACGCAAGCAACATAACTCGACTATATTCTGTAAAAAACGGTTTAATTTCTATTTTTGTCTTCAGAAATTGAATTAAATCAACTTTACAGTGTTAGCTGCTTGTGGTAAGTCAACTGGGATTCAGTCCATTTTTCAGTCTGTTTTTGTGAAATTTCTTGGAAATTATTTTATTTATTTATTTTTTTTTTCGTCTTTTGGCCGTCTTTGTTTTTTTTTGTTTTTTTTTTTTTAATTGGAGTAGATAGTTTCTACTATCGCCCGGTCTCACACTCCACCCCCTTCTTTTGAATGAGTTTAGAGGTGATCACCTTGTTTCTTGTTTAGGAAGGGGTTCCCGGTTCATCCCCTTTCTCTGGTCTTGGTGTTAGTTCAGCTGGAAGCTCTTTGCAGTTCCGGAGTATGGTGGCAACGTCTTTACATTCTGAGGGTACCGGGTTGGCAGTTTCCTGGTTGCTGCTTCCGACTGGTAGTTAGGAGCCCGAACTCTTGCGTAGCGTCTTGAGAGGCTGCTCTGATCAACAGTTGAATAATACCGGGGTTCTTGTAGTGCCATATCGCGCATGGACGGGCGTCCCTGCATGAACGTTCGGTGGGCAACCCCGAGGCCACATTATGTTGTAGGCCGCGCCAGTCTCCATCCTTCACAAGTTGCAAATGATTGACCGACTGATTCTATTCTAAGACCACTCCTTAACTGAATTACTATGGAAAAAAGCAAACATAATAACAAAACTAAACCAGCTCATTTGAAAACGCCCAAACCTGTCTGCATCTCTTTCACTAACATACGCGGCATCCGCACCAACTTCCCCAGCGTAGATTCTTTCCTCCATAATAACTCACCTGATATATTAGCCCTATGTGAAACTAATCTTAACCCTTCTATCCCCTCATCTGAGTTCTGCGTTCCTGGCTACCTTCCCCTCTTCAGGAAGGACTCCAATGTTCATATGCATGGGCTTGGTGTCTATGTCAGCGAACACCTTCCCTTAGCTAGGGTGTCATCTTTTGAATCCCCAGATCATTCTTTCATGTGCTTCCGCCTCTCACTTCTCAGCTCGATTAGCTATCTCTTCTTTCTGTACCGCTCTCCTTCCTCCCCTGACTGTTCGTTACTTGACATCATTTCTGACAATATTGACAAAGCCATTTCTACCCATCCCTCTGCCCATGTATTCGTGTTTGGTGACTTTAACGCCCACCACACCAAGTGGCTGAAGAACGCTGTCACTGACCCTGCTGGTGTCCACACCATGAACTTTTCAATCACCCAATCCCTTACGCAAGTAGTGGACTTCCCCACGCGTTTCTCCGACAACCTTAACGGAAGGAACTCACTTCTAGACCTCTGCTTCACTTCCATCCCAGACTCTTGCACTACCAGACAACTCTGCCCACTTGGAAACTCTGACCACACTGTAGTGTCCGTCAATATTTCACTCCACTCCCGCCCGACCCATGAAACACAGACAAGTAGAATATCATACTGCTATCAAAGAGCAGACTGGGATTCGTTCCGAGACTTCCTCTGTGACATCCCTTGGAACAACGTCTTTAGTCTTCCCATCGAAGAATGTGCATCCGAGGTCTCCTCCTGGGTTAAGGCTGGCATTGATGCCTTCATCCCTGCTAGGAAATTCCAGCTTAAATCTCATTCGTCTCCATGGTTCTCACCCGCTTGTTCGGCTGCCATTGCCCACCGGAATCATTTCTTCCGACTTTATCGTAACTATGCGTCGGAACAAAACAGGCGCCTTTTCACTTCAGCTCGTAATAAGTGTAAAAGGGTACTTAACGAAGCTAAGATGTTGTTTGCTTCCAGAATGAAGCAACGCATAGCATGTTCTAAATTCGGCTCTAAAGACTACTGGCGACTCTGTAAAAGAGTACTTAACAAGAGCAAGTCCACAATACCCCCGCTAATCAACAAATTTGAGGTCCTCACCTCCCCAGCAGATAAGGCTGAATGTTTTGCCCGCAGATTCTCGAACAATTCGAGTCTGGACTCGTCTGGAGTTTTTACACCCGACTTCTCACCTAGAACCGAGGCACAACTGAATGATGTCCACATTACACCTTCGCTTGTCTCTAAGATTATCTTAAAACTTGACCCTCACAAAGCGAGCGGTGGTGACGGAATCCCAACCATAGTCTTAAAGAAATGTGCCCCTGAACTCTCCTCTATCCTTTCTAAGCTCTACAACCTCTGCCTATCTGCTTCCTGCTTTCCTGCCTGTTGGAAATCTTCCTCTATAGTTCCTATATTTAAAAACACTGGAGAACCCTCTGACCCTGCAAATTACCGCCCTATCAGCCTTCTTCCGATCTTTGGCAAAGTGTTCGAAGCCATTATCAACGCCGAGGTGGTTCAGCATCTCACAGCACACAGGCTCCTCTCGGACAAGCAATATGGTTTCCGCTTCACCAGGTCTACTGCTGATATGCTAACGACCATCACCGAGTACATATACCAGGCACTCGACAGGAATGGCGAAGCTCGAACTGTTGCATTGGATATATCTAAGGCGTTCGACAGAGTTTGGCATGCTGGCCTTCTATGTAAACTGCGGAGCTATGGTATAACTGGACATTTGTTTGAACTAATCCAGTCATTCCTCTCTAACCGCACAATGAAAGTGGTATTAAACGGACATGCCTCTCAGAACTACCATACAAACGCAGGTGTCCCCCAAGGCTCCATCTTAGGTCCTACACTCTTCCTGATATATATTAATGATCTCCCTGATTCCATAAGAACCCAAATAGGTTTGTACGCCGATGACACCACAGTTTACTCTCGCCTCCAACAAAAATCTGGTGTAGGCGTCAAAGCTAAACTTGCAGCCGAGATTGAAAAAGATCTCCAATCCATATTGGACTGGGGCAAGAAATGGCTAGTAAATTTTAATGCTTCTAAAACGAAGCTACTGTCAATTAACCATCATCGACAATCTCACCTACCTCCCATTAGCATGGACCAGGCTTGCCTCCCAGAGAGTAAAACACTACGCCTCCTTGGTCTCACACTTTCAGCGGACCTCAAATGGAATGACTATATCGAATCCATTGCTAAATCCGCTGCTATGAAAGTCGGTTCTCTGTGTAGGGCCCGGAAGTTTTTTCCGTCTAAATCTATCCTGCACATTTACAAATCTACCATCCGCCCGTGCATTGAATACTGCTGCCATATCTGGTCGGGTGCCCCTGCTGTTCTCCTCGGGCTTCTCGATAAGGTTCAGAGGAGGGTCTGTAATGTGATAGATACCGACTTGGCAGACCGCCTGCAGTCTCTCTCCCACCGGCGAGACGTGGCTTCGCTGTGTCTCTTCTATAAATACTTTCACGGCTTCTGCTCCGATGAACTTAGATCACTGGTGCCCCCTAAATACGAATTTGCACGAGATACTAGATTAGCAACTAGATCCCACCCTTTTACAGTGAAATCGATAAAATGCAGCCGTAACTTCTACTCCAACAGTTTCTTTCCTCGCACTTCCCGACTGTGGAATTCTCTTCCAAAAGATTGCTTCCCCGACGGCTACAATCTCCAGGAGTTTAAATGTAAAGTCAATAGACACCTCCTAACACACTAACCTGCTCCCATTCTATCAAACACTCTTCCCATCTGCCCGACACTCATCCTCGCTATCCTTACTCATCTATCACCTTTCTCCTGACATTCCCTATGTCTATCCACTCCTTCTCTTTACCTTCCCCTATGTAGCCCCATGCGCAATAGTGGCAGTGGAATGCCTTGCTTGGGGTGAGATGATTAAAAAAAAAAAAAAAAAAAGAACTCCCACCTCTACAGTATTAGGCGTTGTGTTAACTCTTTGCGAAAATGGAGGAATGTAAACGTCTATTCCTGAAGTTCCAGTCGGAACAACAGACAAAAATATTAGAGCAACAAAAGACATTCCAATTGTAGATACAGGAAAAAACTTTCAATAGACAAATGCAATTCCAACAAAAAAAAAAAAAAAAAAAAAATGGAACGGATGCATAGGGAGTTTCAAAACAAAATTCTGTAAATAACTGAGAAGAGGAAAGAGAAAAATCTACAAAATGATTCTTTCCCGGAGAATACAATATGGAATTCAATTGAAATATTCACGTACAGTCCAGATGAAGAAATAACTTTTGCGGAGTATTATAAAAATATATGGACGTGTATAACGAGGACTGCCACTCGTGGTCTGAAAGAAATAAGGTTAAGCTTCTTTTAAGCAAATTAGGAACTGCTGAACATAACAAATTGGTAAACCACATTTTACCGAAAAAAAAAACTAGCTATTTGACTTTTACCGAGGCGGTAAATATATTAAGTGAATTATGGCCTCGAATACTTTCCCGAATATCGGTAGAAGACTGATAGGACGATAGTTGGATGGGTCCGAGGGTTCACCACAATTCTTAAATACAGGAACGACTGAGAACTTCGAGCATGCAGGAAAGCAGGAAGCAGAAAGGCAGTAGTTAAACAGTTTAGGGTTAGGTGTAACTTTTTTTTTTTTTTATATATATTTATGTCACACCTTTTTGATGTGAGGCTTTTCTATATTCTTATCGTCCTGCTGAATGTTTATAAATCTGACAATCTTCTGCCAGGTTTTGCAGAATTAAGTTGGGTTTGTTTTGAGTTTTAGAATCCTCCTCCTGACTTTTGTGCATTTAGCTGATGCTAAACCTTAAGCAAATCTTAAGCATTTGAAATTGTCAGGGCTTAGTTCTGCCAATCTGAATTGTAGTGAAGTCTTCTTCGTCATTTTTTAGTAACTTCATACCCTTTCATCTCTTATGGAATAATGACGTTTTTGGGCTGAAAAGCTCCAAAAGTAATGTCACAGTTTCATTAAATTTTAAGTCACTTGTTTTTCTTGGCAGAATATAATTCATGAACTTTGTAGGTTCAACATTGCCTAATTTGTGTTAAACTAGTCTAACCTTTTTCTGGTCTGACCAATTTGTGCAGTACATCTTGTAAATGTATGATACAAAAGTTACATTTTCCTCAGCCTGTAGTTAAAATCTGTTATTGCTTTTATGATAGCTTCCTGGGGAAAAAAAATTCGAAAATGTTTGTAAACTTTTTTTCCACAAAATGTTGTGTTGGTAATCTTTTTTTTAAGTTTGGCAAAAATTTTCACCACCAAAATGATGTATTGGTGAACACCCCGATCTCTGTTAACAAATTCTTGTATTTGACCAAAGCCATAATCTTTGCGAAAGCATTGTATTCTAATCAATGGCATAATCTTCATTGCCCAATGTTTTAACCCTAAAACTGCATTAGTATTTACTAAAGTGGAGGTTGGTAATAATAGTATATCAACAAGTACAAGACTTGTAAACTGAGTGAAGTAGATACACTGCTAGTGAAATGTTAGTCAGTGTAATTACTCTCCTCTACACTACTAGGTTTTTATCACCTCCACATCAAGGCGGATGCAACACTTGCTCAATTAAAGTGGGGATTCTGAGCCCTTAAGCTCAGCCAAAAATATCCCATATACCTTAAGACTAGGATGGGCTCTGGTTTATTCACCCCCCCCCCCCCCCAAAAAAAAAAAATTACTCTACTTCTCCTCGGTGAAGCCCTGTCTGAGTACCTCTCTACTCAAAAGCAGAGAGTTGAACGAGAGAGAAAGAGAGAGTGTGGGTCATAATGATCACTTTACTCAACTACAATTTACTCCAATAGTGTCCAGTATTTAAGAGGATAGGAACATCACATTCTTATATATAGGTGAGGCTCCTTATTAAGTAAACAGTCTTGCTCAACTGAGCATTGTAACCGTTGATTAGAGTTCAACTGATGGAATTGATAAAAAAAAAAAAATTAACAATGAAGGTGATTTTTTTTTTTTTTTTGCCATTTATATAAACCTGACAAATCATTCTCAATGATGAATCAGGAAAAAAAACTTAGAGAGAAATGTGAAATTATTTCTATCTAGGTAAACAAGTGAAATTTGTTAATTCTGCTGAAAACTTTAGGCTTAATACTTCTAAGTTCATCATTCCAACGCTTTTGTTTCAATGATAGCCTCTGTTTCATTTGTTTACAAAGTATTACACTTACTTTAATTACCTTTTTGTGTACTATCAAGTAATTTCAAAGCAATAGTTAAGCTTAACAAAGCATCTATTTCTAACAGCTGACACATTCTTGGATAGTCTAATTCTTGTATTCTATACTACTATAGCATCTATTTCAAAGACTTCTTGAATCGGACTTTAATAGATGCTTTCTAATGGAATCTTTCTGTATACAGTTCTCTCTCTCTGTCAATTTACTTCAAATCCTCCATTAATCTTTTAGTTTCTCTCTACATTTATCTTCTTTACTGTAGGTTGCACTTGAATTGCTATATATATATATATATATATATATATATATATATATATATATATATAACTATCGCCCGGTTCACACTCCACCCACATCTATTGAACAGATGAAGAGGCTCATCCCTTGTTTCCTGTTTAGGATGCGGTTTCCGGTTTTCTCTTTTCCAATCTTTTCACTCTTTTCCTTTATTATTATTATTATTATTATTATTATTTTTTTTTTTTTCAATTGGAGTAGATAGACTAAACTATCGCCCGGTTCACACTCCACCCACATCTATTGAACAGGTGAAGAGGCTCATCCCTTGTTTCCTGTTTAGGATGTGGTTTCCGGCTTTCTCTTTTCCATTCTTTTTACCCTTACGTAGCCCCTTGCGCATCAGTGGCGTTACCGCCTTGCTCGGGGTGATATGATTAAAAAAAAAAAAAAAAAAAAATTTAGTAAAAAGACATCTTTGTTCCACAAAAGGTGGAAATGTTTAAATCTGACGAAAGATGACGAACAAGACTATATTACATACGCAGCTGGCAGAATTAAGCGCAGACAATTTTAAGTGCTTGGTGTTTGTTCAGGGGCTGGTATCGGAAAGAGACGCAGAGTTGAGAAAATTAGTACTGGTAAAATTGGAAAGCGATCCAAGTATTACCGTACAAAAATTGGCAGAAGATTGCACAAGATATGTTAGTGTAAAAAAAGATTAAAAAAATATAGAACAGTCTGGAGTTTCGTATATAAGAAAAATACGCTACAAAGGAAAAAGACAGTCTATCAAAAAGAATTCTAAAATTGCGGATTATCAAGCAAAAAGTGAAATATCAGAGAAAAATAAACAAAAACTCCCGAAGTCATATTTTGCTTGCGGTGAACTATACTGGTACAGATATTGCGATTTTATGAATAAAAAATATTTCAACTGTAAAAGAATGGGACATAAAAGCAGGCATTGCATGTCAAGAAATAAAAACAATAAAATAAAAAAATTAAAGTCCAACGAGATAAAAGATGGAATAACCAGAAAATTTGTTACCGTCGAAATAAGTAACAAAAATCTAAAAATGCAACTTGACACTGGTTCGGATTTATCTATCATAAATTTGCATACGTGGAAGAAGTTGGGGAAACAAATTTTAATGAAGACAAAGAAAATCGCGAGGTCAGTGACGGGTGAAAAATACAATTTATTGGAGAATTTGTTAGAAACTCACGTTAAAAAAACGCAAAAAGCTAAACTATTTGTCATAGAAAATACCACGAACTTACTTGATACGAATTGGATAACAGAATTCCAATTATGGGATCTACCGATAAATTATTTCTGTTACAAGGTAGAAAGTTTAAACATCGAAAACAAAAAATTGATAAAGAAACTTAAGGAAACATTTCCTACTGTTTTTTCTCCAAGTTTGGGAACGTGTACCAAGATGGAGGCAAAATTCCAGCTAAAAGAAAACGCTCAGGCGGTATTCAAAAAGAAAAGAAATGTGTCGTTTGCCTCAGTTGAACAGATAGATAAAGAATTAGACAGATTAGAGAAAACCGGTGTGCTTAAAAAAGTTGAGTATAGTGAATGGGCGACACCGATGGTACACGTGAAAAAAAAGTCTAAAGAAATTCGTGTTTGTGCTAATTTTTCAACGGGTTCGAACGTGACACTCAAAGATTATAATTATCCCTTACCAACAGCAGAAGAAATATTTCCGAAGCTAAACGGAGGCACAATAGCGATACATATCTATAAATACCGGTAGAAAAGAAAACGTTAAATTTTTTGTGTATAAACACACATTAGGGTCTGTATAAATTTAACAGACTACCTTTTGGGATCAAGTTCGCGCCTGCCATTTTCCAGCAAGTAATGGATTCGATGTTGGGTGGTCTAGATTTTGCCGTAGCATATTTGGACGACATCCTCATGAGAAGTACAAGTATAGCAGAACACGTGGAATATGTAAATGCAATAGTTTCAAGAATACAGGAATTTGGATTTAAACTCACGGAAAGCAAATGTGAGTTTTTTATGGAGAAAGTAAAATATCTGTGGCAGATCATCGATAAGAATAGCAGGAGGCCAGACCCAGAGCGAGCAGTGGTTATAAAAGACATGTCGGCTCCGAATGATATTACCACATTACATATTTTTTGGGGGGATTAGCAAATTATTACCTAAAATGTATGATCTTCGGGCACCATTAAATGATTTATTGAAGAAAGGAAAACCCTGGAAATGGACTAATGAATGCCAGAAAGCATTTGAAAAGATAAAGGAAGTGTTAACCTCGGAATTATTTTTAACCCACTACAACCCGAATTTAGAGATCGTAATAGCTTGCGTATGGAGTAGAAGCATGCATCTTACACAAAATGCCAGATGGTCAAGTAAAACCAGTTGCTTATGCTTCCAGAGCACTACTTCCGGCCGAGAAGAATTGCTCTCAGATAGAGAAAGAGACGTTAGGAATAATATTTGCGGTAGCGAAATTTCACCGTTTTGTCCACGGTAGACATTTTAAGCAACAAACTGATCATAAGCCTCTAATTTCAATTTTTGGGTGGAAAAAGGGTTTGCCGAAGCATACAGTCAACCGATTACAGGGATGGGGTATAATACTGCTAAATTATGACTTCAGTATGGAGTACATACCATCGAATAAATTGGGCTACGCTAATGGGCTATCCAGCTTAGTTACTAAAAAGAGCAAACCATTAGAAGACACAGTAATTGCTTCACTGAAGTCAGAAGAAGAGCTGAAATTTACTGTGTGTAATGCAGTTCGGGAACTTCCGTTAACTCTAAAAAAAAATAATAAAATAAAAAAGAAGCCACCAGGGACAAGTATATCTTGAAAATAAAAGACAAAATAGCCATAGGGACCAGTACACAACAAATGTTTTTTCGCTTTGCGATACAGTATTATTATACAGAGAACGGATGGTGATTCCATACACACTGCAAAAGCAAATATTACAGGATGTTCATTCTGGTTACCTGGGTAAGCACTAGGATGAAGAGCCTAAGCGCAGTTTTGTATATTGGCTGAATATGGACAGGGGCATTGAGAACGCAGTGGTAAAATGTAAAGGGTGTGCCTTAGCTGCAAAGTCACCCTCTATAAAATTTAATCCCTGGCCAAAGACAGACCTACCATGGTTTAGGTTACATGTGAATTTCGCAGGTCCACTGAATGGGTACCATTATATCATAGTAGTGGATAGTTTCTCGAAATGGCCTGAGGCACAAAGGATAAGAAAACTGACGACGCAAAGTACTAAAAACTTCCTACTGGAATTGTTCGCAAGATTTGGTGTGGTAGACACAATTGTGACGGACAACGGAAGTCAATTTACGTTGAAACAATTTAAAGATTTCTGCAAGGAATAGAATGTCGAACATGTTACCACAGCTCCTTATCACCCAAGATCAAACGGGTTACCTGAAAAATTTGTGGACACCCTAAAAAGAGCTTTAAAGAAAGCTAGGGAAATACCTGCAGATGAAGCCCTACAGAAGTTTCTACAGGTATACAGAATTACCCCAGATAACGGAACACCAGCCTCGCAATCGCCAGCTGAGGTGATGTTTGCACGTCGGGTAAGATCTGCCTTCGACAAATTACTACCAAAAATGACAAAGCCAGGTAGAGAAATATTTATTCAAGTAAAAAATACAATCCTGGTGAAAAAGTTTACCTTAAGGTCTACAAACAGAATAAATCGTTCTGGGAGATTGGAAAAGTAGAAAAGCGGATTTGCAATATGATGTACTTGATGACAGGCGAAAAATTCACATGCAGACGGCACATTAACCAGATCAGACGACGCTCTTCAGACGTGGTTGACGGCGGTCCCGCGGAAGAAAAGTCTGTGATGGTGGTTTTCGATATGTTTGATATACCAACGCCAGCAACGATTTTACCTGAGGTACGTCGATCCAGGTGGAAAAGAAAGGCAACTAATCATTTAAAAGTGGATCCAAAATGTTGGAGATACGCTAAGATGTTGCTAAAAAAATGAAGTGCTTTTTTGGTTTTTTTCTTATTTTCTTCATATTTCCTGTAAAAAAAATAAAGAAAACTGTTTTACTCCTACGGGGGTGTTATGGTGAAACACACCTATTCTATAGTGAATAGACTCTCCCACCTAATTTAAGTAGGAGTAGTAAGAGAAACGGGGGTCAATCGATGTTGGACGATATTAGTCGACAGTTAGTCGAATACGAAAGTAGTCAGTGATCTGGCAAGATTACACCGCGTAATACATATTTTATCAAGTTCCTAACGTTCTGTACGTCAAACCTATTAGGGCCAACTTTAGCACAAATACTAGCCTCCACTGCGAAAATAACTCCACAACAGCACTATGCTTTGTGGGAAACAACACGTAGAGATTGGTTTAGACGCTTCAAAAGTAACTTCAAATGATATTGATGCTGAAGATAAAGAACTGTTTAGCGCAGTGAATAAGTTTGAAGACGAAAAATTGGAAGCATTACTTGTTGAAAACTTGTGTCAGGCGCAAGCTGAACTTGTAGAATCATTAGGAGTTGATCACACAACTGTTTGGAAACGTTTGAAAGTATTAGGAACAATTCAAAAGCAAGGACATTGGGTACCGTACGAGTTAAAGCCGAGAGACGACGAACGGCGTCTTGTCACGTGTGAACAGCTGCTATAAAGAAAAAGTTTTTAAGTAACTTCAAATGATATTGATGCTGAAGATAAAAAACGGTCTGGCGCACTGAATCAGTTTGATGACGAAGAATTGGAGGCATTACTTCATGAAGACTCATGTAAGACGCAAGTTGAACTTGGAGAATCATCAGTTGTTCCCACAACATTTTCGAAACATTTGAAAGCATCAGGAATGTTTCAAAAGCAAGGACATTGGGTACCGTACGAGTTAAAGCCGAGAGACGACGAACGGCGTCTTGTCACGTGTGAACAGCTGCTATAAAGAAAAAGTTTTTAAGTAACTTCAAATGATATTGATGCTGAAGATAAAAAACGGTCTGGCGCACTGAATCAGTTTGATGACGAAGAATTGGAGGCATTACTTCATGAAGACTCATGTAAGACGCAAGTTGAACTTGGAGAATCATCAGTTGTTCCCACAACATTTTCGAAACATTTGAAAGCATCAGGAATGTTTCAAAAGCAAGGACATTGGGTACCGTACGAGTTAAAGCCGAGAGACGACGAACGGCGTCTTGTCACGTGTGAACAGCTGCTATAAAGAAAAAGTTTTTAAGTGGATGCACTACAATAACCCCAAGCGCAGAAGATCGTGGGGGTAAGCCCGGCCAGGCAACATCGGTGGCAAAGCGAAATATCCATGGTTCGAAGCTTTTGCATGCATTTGGTGGGATCAGCTGAGTGTTATTTATTTATTATTATTAGTTTTGAGCTGTTCATACCGACAGAAACCATCACGGGAGATTGCTATCGATTACAATTGATGTGTTTGAACCGAGCATTAAAGATAAAACGACCGTCATACAAGTAGAGACACGACAATGTGATTTTGCAGCATGACAACTCTAAGCCACATGATGAAAAACGGACGAAAACCTAACTGGAAACGCTGAAATGGAAAGACCTACTCGTCCACCCGCCTGATATTGCCCCGTCCGATTATTTCTTGTTCCGATCGATGGCACATGGCCTGATCAGCATTTTCATTTTTTTATGAAGATGCCAAGAATTGGGTGGAGTCGTGGTTAGCTTCAAAAGACGTCTCGTTTCACGACGTGGAATTCAAATGCTGCAAGAAAAATGGGAATAAGTAGTGGCTAGCCATGGACAATACTTTCAGTGACATGTTTCTTACTCATGTTTGTAAATAAAACATTACTTTTCATGAAAAAAGAGCGAAAACTTATTCAAGGTCCTAAATATCAGAAAAATCTTTAGAATTTTCATAATTATATTACAACTTACATACCTTTCAATAATCTTATTTCTCTTGTCGGTAAGACGTAATAATCTTAATTTGGCTGAAATCATTAGACGAAGCATTTTCTATTATTATTGTTTTGACGATTTTATAGAAAAAACAGAAAAAGAAAGAACAACAGAGATTAAAACGTGAGAAATATTAGTCAGAAAATAATGTTAATTTTATCCCCCAAAATCCTATTCACTTGGAACACGTGTAAAGTCAACGACAGAGATAAGCGTTATACATTAGATGTTTGACGGCCGATACGCACCCTGGTTTCATTTCATTCAGGAAACGCCCACCAAAAAAATCTAATACTGGTTGATAACGTATGCGACGTCCCTGTCAGCTGTTTGCAGACTTTCGCAGGGTCGTAAAATGGGTAAACTGTAAATGAGTGTACATGAGTCAAACCGAGTAAACAGAAAAAATATCTATCTATCTATCTATCTATCTATCTATCTATCTATCTATCTATCTATCTATCTTAACCTGCTTTCTCTGTTTTTATCTATCTATCTATCTATCTATCTATCTATCTATCTATCTAAACCTGTTTATATCTATCTATCTATCTATCTATCTATCTATCTATCTATCTATCTTAACCAGTTTTCTCTGTTTTTATCTATCTATCTATCTATCTATCTATCTATCTATCTATCTATCTATCTATCTATCTATCTTAACCAGTTTTCTCTGTTTTTATCTATCTATCTATCTATCTATCTATCTATCTATCTATCTATCTATCTTAACCTGCATTCTCTGTTTCTATCTATCTATCTATCTATCTATCTATCTATCTATCTATCTTAACCAGTTTTCTCTGTTTTTATCTATCTATCTATCTATCTATCTATCTATCTATCTATCTATCTATCTATCTATCTATCTTAACCTGCATTCTCTGTTTCTATCTATCTATCTATCTATCTATCTATCTATCTATCTATCTATCTATCTATCTATCTTAACCAGTTTTCTCTGTTTTTATCTATCTATCTATCTATCTATCTATCTATCTATCTATCTATCTAAACCTGTTTATATCTATCTATCTATCTATCTATCTATCTATCTATCTATCTATCTATTGAAACTTGCACTGTTGTTTCTAACCAACCAAGAACCAAATATACTCTTCCCGTGCCAGCTCATTCATCAATCCATTTAATCTAAAAAGGCTTTCTTAGTTTCCAATCGTATTTGAAAGATTCTACTTAATTAGAGTAAATGGAATTAGCATAATGACATCAGCTGGCGTAAAATTGGCTTGGGGTTACAAACTAGTAATAAAAATACCGTTGAGACCGTCACACGGATAACATTACATTGATGACAAATACGGAGTATTTTCCCTTTTAAGAACCGGAATGTAGGCGGACACACTCCTATGGGTATGCATGAATGCCAGTTGAGAATTTTGAATACATACTGTAGACATATATGTATATACTTATGTGTGTTCACACTTTCGCTCTTTCTCCCTATATATATATATATATATATATATATATATATATATATAAAATTATAAATATATATTAACTGCGTATATACATATGTATGTACATATGTATATATGTACATACATGATACACTATCTATCTATCTATCTATCTATCTATCTATCTAATTTTCTTCACATATATATCAGTCTATTCATTATCGTTCTCTCTCTCTCTCTCACTTTCACTCACCGTTGACAAAGATAATGAATAGACCGATATAGATGTGAAGAGAATAAAATAGATAGATAGATCGATAGATAGAACGATTGAACGATCTTTAATGACAAGACTGATGTAGATGCGAAAATAATTATATATATATATATATATATATATATATATATATATATATATATATATATATATTGTATTTAGGCAGCAGACAATTTTCTAAATATATACTGTTAAATATAAAAGACAATGAATGTCTATTATGCTTAATCACGAGCTGTTCCGAACATCATGTTCCATTTTTCATGTGAAAATAAAAACAAAAATTCTCCAATATTTGGTTGTATTTTTATTAAGTTGGTTCTTAGCTTTCGGCTCACATGAGCCATCTTCAGAAATGCTACAGGGATGTTTACATAAAGACATCCACCATCAAAGATGGTTTTATCTTGTAATGACATAAAACTTTGCTAAGCAACGATAACAGTTACCAAATAGCAAATGCAGTTCGTAAAAATGCGGTTCTATGACGTCGCACCGCGTTAACAGAATCATATATTTAATGGCAATGTAATGTTTTATGATCAGATTTAAATGTGATTTTATTAAGTGTGGGTTACTTTGGTTTAATGTAGATGGCCTCCAATATCTGAAGGTTCTTTTTACTGTGTGTATGAGTGAGTATTATTGTATTGTTGACTAAAATCTGTCGACATGGCTATGTTTTTCTAAGAAATGTTGTTTAATTGAACTCTGATCAGAAATTTGAGAAGTAATTCTAAGGGAGAGCGTGGTTGTAGTAAAACTAATATATCTAGTGGGTTTATTATTAGTACCAGATCTACAATCTTTGAGCGGGCATGTAAATTGATACACTACATTGGTTTTCTGTAGAGGAATTAGTTATGCGGTTGTAGGCTTATCAGAGACTATGAGGTCAATTGTTTTAATTTTTTTATAATATATGTTAAACTTAATTTGATTATTATGTGTGCTAGAATCAACGAACACGTCAAGTAAAGGAACTTCGTTATTAAGTTCTAATTAAATAAATTTGAGTAAATTTGAGGATGGAGTGACTTTCAAATTTGTATTTAAGTTGTGTAATTTGATCAATATTCTTAGATAAATGAAAATGTTATCTATGTATCTTGCATATATAGAGGGTTTATTGTTGTCATTAATTATTTTATTATGTGCCATATATGCTATATAATAATTAGAAAAGTGTGGGTCTAAAGGAGATCCCATCGCAATACCATCTATTTGAGTGTAAATATGAAAGGGTACTTCTTGTGTGGTGCATGCTAATAATAGATTTTTTAAAATATAGTGGGTTTAATATTGATTGGTGGGAGAGTAGCATGATTGTATACATCACGGATAATGATGTCAATAGTTTCATGGACATGAACACTAGTGAATAAATTTTGGACATCCAAAGATGCAATTATTTGGTTATTAAGTTTTATGGAATGGAGAATCTGTATAAATTCATTCGTGGGGTTAATACTATATTTACTTTGATGGTGGATGTTTTTATGTTAACGTCCCTGTAACCTCTCTGAAGATGGCTCATGTGAGCCGAAAGCTTAAAACCTACTTAATAAAAAACATCCAAATCTTGGAGAATTCTTGTCTTTATTTTCACCTGAAATTAAAGCCAGAATACTATATTTAGAACGGCTCATGATTAAACACAATAGACATTCATTGTCTGTAATATTTAACAATATATATATATATATATATATATATATATATATATATATATACAAATTTCACGAGACCGTATTTGCCGGCGTTTCCTTCTGTCTGCCCATCCGACATACTTTTTCTTTCTTTCTTTCTTTCTTTCTTTCTTTCTTTCTTTCTTTCTTTTACTTTTACTTTTATTACACTTACTTTTGTTGTCTTTACACACAACACACTCATACAAATAATTGTAATTCATCATAATGATTACGATCGCCATGGAAACGGTTTTAGTTTCGCCCGTTGAAATGGCGATACGATCTCGTGAAATTTGAAATTTTTATGTGTAATATATAAACGGATGTGCGTTGTGGCGCAGTGGATATCAGCTCGGAACGAGAAATCGGGGAGCCGAGTTCAAATTCCAGTTTGAATTCATTGCATTCACTTACGCGCAAACACCCGTGAGAAAGGTATTAATCCGTCTATTCCTTCCAGTTATGGGTTAAATAACATGGCAGATTGGGTTCTATAGCCTCCACGCTGTTGTTCTAAAGGACACATGGCCCAGTGGATATAGACGCAGGTTAGTTTCAGTAATTTGATTCAACGAGTTGTGAGTTCAATACCAGGGTACAGCAATGGTGAGCAAGTAACTCTGAGAGTCGGGTTATAGGGAAATAACTCATGACTACCAGAAGAGTCTCACAATGAATGAGAATGATATACCCTAGTGATCGTAATAAAGGTTTCGGTTTGAAATTCCTAGCATCGGAAGAAGACCAGCTTGTACAACGGCCGAAACTTCGTGGAAATGACAAAGAAGATGAGAACAATAATCCGAATAATGAAAGTAGTGTAAATAATCGAGTATTGTTTTTTATATTTCTTATATTGACTTATATTGTTTATTTTATTTGTTATTATCGCGTGTTTGTTTTGCTATATAACGTGTGTGCGTGTGAGACTGATAAATTGTCGTCAAAATGGTGCAAAATTGAAAATAACATTGACATCTTACTTTAACAGATATGTTTACCAATATTACACAAAAATATCTTGAAATACTAAAGAGTAAATTTATTTAAAAAAATCGCCATTGGCTTCAATCAAGGCTTCTAGACGACTTCGGAATCTCCTGCATCTCTTCTGGGCGATCTCCTGGTTTAAGTTGGTGAATACTGCCATAAACTTTGCCTTCAGTTCATCTTTAGTGATACAAGATGTTTTGTTGGTCTCTCGTTTAACTGCATCCCACAAATACAATCAATGTGCTTGCATTCTGGGAAGGTAGGTGGCTAGATGTAAAGGGTGATGTAGATGCAGAAATTTTCTGGCAGCCATAACTGGGTTCTCCTGCATGTGTGACCAGATGTAATTGGTGGCATGGTGAGGCTTTTTACAGAGTCATGTTACCAAATATAAGATCTTCCAGCAGCCACCCTCTTGACCCAGTGCAGCACTATCTCCTCAAAGCACTTGATGTAGGCTTCCATGTTGACTTTGAAGACCTCGCCAACAAATTCGGGACTTATTTTTTTATCAGAACGATCAGAAAGCATTTTCCGAGCTACCGTACCTTCGTAATCACCATTAGACTCACAACTCTTTTGGAATCCTCTGCACTGATCTCAGATAGACACCAAATCCCCCTGAAATGCTTGTATTGTAGCTTCCGGCGCGAATGCCAAGCAGTACAGTATGATGTTTCCAAATTTCTGAAGTGAATTGCGTCGTGGTGCGTCATGTTGCTCTTTTTCTAGGCGCCCAACTGACCCTATTATACTTTACAGTCTACATCACTATAATATATATACGCCTCCTCGGACTTACCCTCTCCTCAGACCTCAAATGGAACCACTATATTGAATACATAGCTAAATCTACTGCTAAGAAGGTTGGGTCACTATGTCGATACAGGATGTTTTTTTCCACCTGAATCCATCCTGCATATATACAAGTCAACCATCCGTCCGTGCATGGAGTACTGCTGCCATTTATGGTCAGGCGCCCCCGCCGTTCTCCTCAGTGTTCTCGACAGGCTCCAAAGGAGAGTCTGTAATGTGATAGGTACTGATCTGGCGGCTCGACTGCAGCCACTTCCCCACCGTCGAAATGTGGCTTCCCTTTGTTCTATAAATACTTTCATGGCTTCTGCTCGGACGAACTTAAGTCACTGGAGCCTCATCAACAGGTGTTTACTCGTTCAACCAGACTGGCAACTGGGTCCCACCCATTCACAGTCAGGTTAGTCAAATGCAGACGACAATTCTACTCCTGCAGCTTCTTCTCTCGCACTTCCCGCCAGTGGAACTCGCTCCCATATTCTTACTTTCCTGACGGCTACAACCTCTAGAAATTTAAATGCAATGTCAATACTCATCTATTAACCAGTGGACTCTGGCTCTCTCCCCACCCCCGAATATCCTTCCCTTTCTCTCCACCTATGTATCTGTCATCGCACCTGCATTCTCAGCTTTCTATTGCTCCTTTCTAACTAGTTTGTACTCCTCACTCTTTTCTAATTAATCTTTTTACAGTTATGTATTTTTACAGTTATGTATTAATAAATATACATATTATCCTACTTCAGTGGCACGATTAGGAGTTTGATGCACTACACACTCATCAGGTGTATTAGAACTGGTGAAAATTACTTTCCCTGGGCACTTTCCAAGAGAATGCAAGAGAGAATGAAAAAGAGAATGCAAGAGAGAATGAAAAAGAGAATGCAAGAGAGAATGAAAAAGAGAATGCACGAGAGAATGAAAAAGAGAATGCAAGAGAGAATGAAAAAGAGAATGCAAGAGAGAATGAAAAAGAGAATGCAAGAGAGAGAAAAAGAGAATGCACGAGAGAATGAAAAAGAGAATGCAAGAGAGAATGAAAAAGAGAATGCAAGAGAGAATGAAAAAGAGAATGCAAGAGAGAATGAAAAAGAGAATGCAAGAGTAGTAGGAAAGAGGTGCGGAGACTCTCGATACGGAGAATCTTTTGGACTCTATCGAGACTGGAAAGTTAAAATTGGGCAGCTACTGCTAATATATGTGTCGATTGACATCGACTGACCCTCGTTCCTCTTACTACTCATACTTAAATTAGGTGGGAGAGTCTATTCACTATCGAATAGGTGTGTTTAACCATAACAATATGGCATCAATACTCCATGTTCGGCCTGATCTGGTTCTTGTAGAGACAAAAGATAACAGGAGGAGTTGGTACTTAATGAAGAGGTACAGGCAACCGACCATTTTCCCAATATCTTTTATGATGGCTCGTACATACGAGTTCCACTTGAGGTCTGGCAAGAGTTCCAATTAGCGTTCAAGGCACGCAGCCTCCCTGAAAGAACACCGGTTCATCTCTATGTGCGTGTATGTTTGTTATGTATGTGTGTGTCAGAGAGAGAGAGAGAGAGAGAGAGAGAGAGAGAGAGAGAGAGAGAGAGAGTGTGTTCATATATATGTGTGTGCGTGTGAGTACACACATCTAACCAATGCATATATATTTACATTCTATTTTCTTTCCAAGTCAATATTTATATATATATATATATATATATATATGTGTGTGTGTGTGTGTGTGTGTGTGTGTGTGTGTGTGTGTGTGTGTGTGGTCGTGTGTGCCTAAAATTTCCGAGATAACTACAGTATATCTGTAAAATGACAAAATATTTGTAAAAGGGCATTAGGAATAAAGACAAAAAGAAAACTTGCCTTATCCGACGCTTTTTGTCCTTTGGTGGAGTTTATCAAGGAAAATTTATTAAGACTGCTCTTAAATTTACAATTTTTGAAAAACTAAGAATATTTTTACTTTTGTTTATAAATACTTATTGCAAAATAAAATCCTCACACTAGTATTTCGTCATATATATATATATATATATATATATATATATATATATATATATATATTATTCAGGTGTAAATAAAACTGCTCAATGTAGTATAACAGAGCTATTAATTATATGTTAATAAATATACATATTATCCTATGTCGATGTCACAGCTCAGATTTTCACGCACCACGCAATCATCAGGTGCATATTATAAACTGACCTTTTAACAGATTTGAATTTAAGTTCACTCTATGTTCGGAATGAACTGGGTAAACGTATTTCTAAAAAACAGTATGAATAAAGACAAAAGGAAAGATTTTCTTCACCTGCACGTTTAGTTTGACTTTCAGAGCCAGCCTGAAGAATATTTACGACTGTTCTAAAAATTTAAAAACCTAAATGTTATTTTTTACTTCTGATTGTACATACTTGTGGCAAAATAAAATCATTACATTTACCTTGATAAAGTTCACCAATTGACGAAGCTCGTCAGTAATGAAAGGTTAAACTTTTGTTTGGTTTGGTTTGTTTTTTCTTGATTTTACGGCATTTCAACTTCAATGGGTTATTGTTATAGGGAAACACACCTATTTCTCAGAAATAGACTCTCCCTCCTATATTAATAAGAATTAACAGGAAGTTAACGGGAGAAGTTCTTAGGAGTACTTGGGAAGTTCATAGGAGTTCTGTAGAGTTCTATTGGAGTTCAGTTTGGATATAGTTGGACCAAGGCAGTTGATATTAGTCGGCAGTTAGCCGAATACTAAGGAGTCAGCTTTCAGTGAAAGATTACCAAGTTCCTAACATTTTGGGTGCGTTAAGTCGATTAGCAACCGACATAGCACGATTATAACCTTCAGTGCGAAAACTACTCCACAACAGTTATTTAATACCGACAAGGTTTTGGGGATATATTTCACACTCCTCATATATATATATATATATATATATATATATATATATATATATATATATATATATATATGACAAATATATTATGCTCTCATTACGATTGAGCTCTCTAGAGAGAAAAAATTTAAATAAAACAGTTACCACTTCTGCAATTTATGCATAATTCTTCAGCAATGAATTGAGTTCTTTCGGTGACTGGCGTGTGTATACACCGCTTATATATAACACGCTAAAATTTCCTTTAGTGACTCCAACTGACACAAAATCAGTCGAGTTTCGATCCCGGCCAGAAGCAAGTAGATATCTAGCCACACTGATGAGCTGTGATACACCGAAACAGGCTTATATGTGGATCACGAATATATATATATATATATATAATGAGAAAATATATTCTCTCTCTTTCTCTCTCTCTCTCTCTCTATATATATATATATATATATATTTAGTGGCTTGATTGCAAATTCTAATATTACAACCCATCATTGAATCACTTAAATATAAATCTTAAACTTATGATCTATCTCATTAGAACCTAGATCATTAGCAACAAAAATACGTTGAATATATATATAGTGCGTGTGTGTGTATGTGAACGTGCGCGCGCGCGTGTGTGTGTGTGTGTGTGCGTGTGTGTGTGTGTAAGTATATGTTTCTGTGCGCTTTCCATCCAACAAATCTCATTGGTGCAACTTTTGGTAGGCGTATTTTTTCTGTAGTTCTGCGACAAATGCTGTTCACTAGGGGGAATTACGAAATATCGCTTACGTCCTCGGAATAATTTTAGACCACAAGGAAGCCAGCAATCCTCTAATTTTAATGTCACTGTGGGAGAAGAAGTTACAGATTTCCTGATATTTGGTTGCACAGAGTCATAAAGAACGAAGAACATGCGCCGATACATTTTTTATGGCAGACTTTTCTGCTTGGTTTCGACAAAGACACCAATAATCTATATACACAGATAAAAGTGTGCATCTAAATGTTGTGAGTAGGCGTGATCTATCTATCTATCTATCTATCTATCTATCTATCTATCTATCTATCTATCTATCTATCTATCTATCTATTCAGTCTATACTATCTATCTATCTATCTATCTATCTATCTATCTATCTACCACAGTCTATTCACTATCACTATCTATCTATCTATCTATCTATCTATCTATCTATCTATCTATCTATCTATCTATCTACCACAGTCTATCTATCTATCTATCTATCTATCTATCTATCTATCTATCTATCTATCTATCTACAGTCTATTCATCTATCTATCTATCTATCTATCTATCTATCTATTGAAGGTATAGGGCTCATCCATTTCTATTTTTGGTCATAATTCCGACTTTTCTTAAAGGACGAGAAGTTTCCATTTTTGCATTGTTATTCATAAATGTGTACATGTTTCCTCATTTATATTAGGACATTGAATAAGTTCTCGCTGTTTTGCAACAGATGGCGTTTCCAGAACTGCGTGCGTGTAGTTTCAGATGGTAACGAATTTATAAAGAAGTATTATAAACAAGCTTGAAATTCAGTTTATATACACCGCTTCTACCCTCCATCAGAATGGATCAGGCTAGTCTTCCTGAAAGCAAAACACTGCGCCTCCTAGGTCTAAATCTATCAACTGACCTCAAGTGGAATGACTACATTGAATCCATAGCTAAATCTGCTGCTCCAAAGGTTGGTTCCCTTTGTGGGGCTAGGAAGTTCTCGTTTAAATCTATCTTACACATATATAAATCTAGCATTCACTCGTGCATTGAATAATGCTGTCACATCTGGTCAGTGCCCCTGCTATTCATCTCGGGCTTCTTGACAAACGAATTATCTGTAATGTAATTGATCCCGACCGGGTAGCTCAACTCCAGTCACTTCCTCACCGACGTAATGTGGCTTCTCTCTGTCTCTTATACAAATACTTTCACGGCTTCTGCTCCGATGAGCTTAGCTACCTGGTGCCCTTTCTGCATGAATTTACTAGACTAGCAACTAGGTCCTACTCGTTTACATTAAAACCAATCAAATGTAACCGCAACTTCTACATAACAGTTTTTTTGTTTGCACTTCCCGCCTGTGAAATTCCCTTCAGTATCCTTGCTTCCTTGAAAACTACAATCTCCAAGATTTAAATGCAAAGTCAATTGCCATCTCTTATCTTCTTGACTCACATCCTTTCACTGACAAAACCTTGTATCATGTCCTTCTTTACACTACACTCTCATGCAGCCCTCTTCGCACCTGTATTCTCATCCTTTTCTTACTCATTCTCTGACTTCTCTGTAACTTGTTCCTCTTTCTCATTACTCACCTGTTCTGTAATCCCCTGCACACCAGTGGTAGTTCTGCCTTGCTTGGGATGAAATGATTTCAAAAAATGCTTCTTTAATCGTTTCATCCCAATCAACGCGGTGCCGTCACTGATGCACAGGAAGCTACATAAGAGTAAAAATTTAAAAGTGAAGAGTGAAGAGAAAAACGGACCGATTACGGGGGGGGGTTGTCAGAGAAAGGGCAAGAGAAGAATGGAAACACTGGTGGGAAGACCGTTGCGAAGGTAGAGGGAAAGGAAAGGAACAAGATATACATGGTGATGTAG
This sequence comes from Ascarosepion bandense, assembly GCA_037127315.1. Taxonomy (NCBI): domain Eukaryota; kingdom Metazoa; phylum Mollusca; class Cephalopoda; order Sepiida; family Sepiidae; genus Ascarosepion; species Ascarosepion bandense. The sequence goes on from JBBBDQ010000384.1 coordinate 1,233,626, forward strand.
AAAGAACTGGGGTCAATTGGATAAGAGATAGGTGTTGACATTGCATTTAAATTCCTGGAGGTTGTAGCCGCCAGAAAAGCAAGTATACGGAAGAGAGTTCCACAGGCGGGAAGCGCGAGATGTCATTTCACCCAAGTGTAAGTAACTGTGTTTTTCATAGTGTTAAATATGGTTTCATGCCAAAGAAATTTTTAACTATGATTAAGTTTGTTCCACTATTTTATTTAAAATAAATTTTCAACTGAAGCACGTAGAATTCTTACTGAGACTTAAGGCGACCATGATTTTTCGGAAACAACAGGCAGGGATTGGTTTAGACGCTTCAAAAGTAATGATATTGATGCTGAAGATAAAGTACAATCTGGTGCACTGAAAGAGTCTGAAGACGAAGTATTGGAGGTAGTACTTCATGAAGACTCATGTCAGGAGCAAGCTGAACTTATTGAATCATTAGGGTTTGATTACACAGCAGTCTCGAAACGTTTGAAAGCATTAGGAATTATTCGAAGACAAGGTCATTGGTGGCGTACGAATTGAAGCTGAGAGACGTCGAACGCCGCATGGTCACGTAAAAACAGCTGCTTCAACGACACAAAACGAAAGTTTTTTTTGCATCGTATCGTGACCGGCGATGAAAAGTGGATACACTACGATAACCCTATCCGTAGAAAATCGTTGGGTAAGCTCGACCATGCATCAACATCGGTGGCAAAGCCGAATATCTATGGTTACAAGCTTTGCCTCTGCATTTGATGGGATCAACTGGGTGTAGTTTATTATCAGCTGCTCAAACGGACCGAAACAATCTTCCACCTGCCGAAAACCCAAAGCTTCTCATCGACTTTTGAATAAATAATGCAAAAATATATTTTTTCTTTCTATTTTCTTCAATTTTCAGCTATTTTTTTTTAGATTTTACAAATCAGATTTTACAAGTTTTTGCAACAAATCTTCTGTTAAACTCGACTCATATCGCGATTGACAATAAACTGGGAAATCAACAATACCACTTTCGCTCCGTCGTATTGAACTTAGGATTACATTTCATTCTTTTCATGCAATTTAGAAGGCAATCTTAAACAAAGCGATTTCGTTTTACATAAGTGTCTTAAGCAGGGCAATTACGGGTTTACAGTTGCGTAATCAACTGACTTCAAAACGATAATATTTAAAATCTCTACATTATATATGTATTGAGCACTTTTTAATGCAACTGTATCAGTCAGTCAGTTAAGTGCCGTACGTGATACACGAAAGTGACTCGACTGACTGAGCAGAAGATTATCCCGCAGTAGATTGCCTTCAATTTCTGTGGTAGACTGGTTGTCAGCCAAGGCTATAGATCCCAATCTGTCTGTTATTTAAACCATAACTGGAAGGAAAAGACGGATTAAGACATTTCCTAAAAGTATTTATGCGTAAGTAAATGCAAGGAATTCAAATGGAATTCGAACTCGGATCGTCACTTTTTCGTTCCGAGCCGATAAACAACGCACCACAACGCACATCCTCTATGCTACTGTATACTGTTTTAATTTATTTCTTACCAATAACTGGTTAACGATAATAACACACACACACACACACACACACACACACACACACACACACACACACACACACACATGCCTACTTGCATTGCATGTATGTGTATATTTATTTATATATTTACATGAAGAAAACGTGTAGTGTATGTGATTATTCATTATAAGTGTATGCGTATTCTATATATATATATATATATATATATTGTCATTTCGCGCTATCACGCGGTGTGACGTCATAGAAGCGCATTGCAAATTTGCGAACTGCGTTTGTTATTTTTGGTAACTTTTGCCGTTGCCTAGCGGAGTTTTATGTCAACACAAAATAAAATCGTCGGTGATGGCGGATGTTATTGTGTTACCGTCTTAGTAACCTTTCTAAAGATGGCTCATGTGAGCCGAAAGCTTAGAACCAAATTAATAAAAAATTATCCAAATGTTGGAGAATTTTTGTCTTTATTTTCAACTGAAATTAAAGCCAAAATACGACGTTTGGAACGGCTCATGATTAAACATAATAGACATTCATTGTCTCTTATATGTAACAGTATATGTTTAGAATATATATATATATATATATATATATATATATATATATATATATATATAAAAGAAAGAACAAATCAGATTTTACAAGTTTTTGCAACAAATCTTCTGTTAAACTCGACTCATATCGCGATTGACAATAAACTGCGAAATCAACAATACCACTTTTGCTTCTTTCGTTCCCTTGTTTTCTTCCTTTCTTTCTTTTTTACTCTGCAAATATTTATTACCAATAATAATTATGAACTTCCTCCTTTGAATTTAGCACCCAGAATTTAATTTAAAAAATATTTTTTAATTTTAATTTTTTTGTCGTCATGTAATTTTGTCTATGCGGATGTGGTGCATTGGATATCGGCTCGGAGCGAGAAATCGGGGAGCCGAGTTCGAATTCCAACTAATTTCATTGCATTCACTTACGCGCAAATACCCTTGGGAAAGGTATTAATCCGTCTCTTCTTTCCAGTTATGGGTTAAATAATAGGACAGATTGGGTTCTATAGCCTTGGCTGACAATTAGTCTACCGCAGAAAGCAATGGCAACCTACTGCGGGATAATCTTCTGCCCAGTCAGTCGTGTCTCTTTCGAGACATGATCGCCCAAGCGTGTTTTACGTATGGCACTTAACTGACTGACTGAATTTTGTCTAATTATATTCTTTATAAAGTAAAAAATACTATCCTAACATTGTAAAATTTAGCTATCACGAACATCGAATGAACTTAAATTCAAAACTCTTAAACGGTCAATCTCTAATATGCACTTGATGACTGCGTAATGCATAAAACTCCGAGTCGGGCCATCGATGTAGGATATATATATATATGTATATATATGTGTGTGTGTGTGTGTGTGTGTGTGTGTGTGTGTGTGTAATTACTTTAGAACATGTATAAACTACAAATACAACGAAATTGTACATTTTCTTTAGATATTAAAAGAAAAATGTCTCATCAGTTAGTTAATAATGATGGTAATATATGCTTTACCAAAAAAAATAATTAAAAACACCACTTCTCTTTATTTTTTGGGAAATTTTTTTGTACGAGGTAAAAAGATATTCAAAAAAGGGGGAAAAGAAAGAGGGAAAAAAGATCAGCAAATAAGATGAGAAATCGAGAAAAGGAAAAGAAAGAGGAAAGGGGAAGATACAAAAGAAATAGAAAGTGAAGAGGAAAATAAGTGAGAAAATATAGAGAGGAAAGAGCCAATGGAAACGGCTAAGAGAGAAAAATTTTAAATTTTGTCCGGAAGTGAATTGCAGTTAAATATTGATATCGGCTACTCGGTGTCTGGGCTCAAATCTTCTGGTATAAAGAAAAAGAAAAGAAAAAGGAAAAGGAAAGATACATAAGGAGGAGAAAATGAAGAGGAAAATAAAGAGGAAAAAAAGTGAAAGAATGTAGAGAGGGAAGAAAGGAGACAAAGAATGGAAACGCCCAAAAGAGAGAAATTTTAAATTTTGTCCGGAAGTGAATTGCAGACAGATATAGACATCAGTTACATTGTTTCAAGTTAAATCTTTTGGCATTTAAAAAAAAAAAAGATGATGAAATCCAATACACAAACAGCAAAATTATTCATCAAACGTAAAATAAAGGATATTTAAAAAAAACATAACACGAAGATATAAATTCATTAAACCTAATATAATAAATTGGAAAAATAAAATAACATAAATGCAAATTAAAATTAAAATTTAATATTTACAATACATAAACCTTAAATCTTGATCATTTACTTTAACTATAATGCAGACGAGAATTCTACTCCTGCAGCTTCTTCTCTCGCACTTCCCGCCTGTGGAACTCGCTCCCATACTTTTGCTTTCCTGATGGCTACAACCTCCAGAAATTTAGATGCAATGTCAATACGCATCTATTAACCAGTGGACTCTAGCTCTCTCCCCACCCCCGTATATCCTTCCCTTTCTCTCCACCTATGTATCTGTCATCGCACCTGCTTTCTCAGTTTTCTATTGCTCCTTTCTAACTAGTTTGTACGCCTCACTCTTTTCTAATTAAACATTTTACAGTTATATAGCCCCCCGCTCATCAGTGGCATTTCTGCCTTGCTCGGGGTGAAATGATTAAAAAATATATATATATATATTTGTGTGTGTGTGTGTGTGTGTGTGTGTGAATGAGTGTGTGTGTGGATTTAATAGACTGGTTCATCGAATTTGAGACATAAAAAATAACAAAATGATAATATTGTTAATAAGATTAATTATATTTATTATATACTAGCAGTATAGCTAGCGTTGCTCGGGTGTAATGAAAGCTTTAAAACTAATCCATGGTCCTGGAGCTCAGACTCTTTGGACGTTGTCACAAAAGACTAAAAAAGCTATAGTTGTTTCCAGTTTCTCAGCTTTCTGTTGCTCCTTTCTAACTAGATTTTACTCCTCACTCTCTTCTAATTAATTCTTTTACAGTTATGTAGCCCCCCGCTCATCAGTGGCATTTCCGCCTTGCTCGGGGTGAAATGATTAAAAAAAAAGATCTCTCTTATTTTATCTTTGTTTTCTATTACAAATTGTGATCTAATTATTGCCTTAAGTATTTTTATTGCCTTAAGTATTTTTATTGCCTTAAGTATTTTTATTGCACTAGATAATTACTGTAAGTAGTTTTAGCCATGTACTAATTTATATTTATTTACATTTTTTATTTATTTGCTTTTATTATTATTTCATTATTTTTATTATATTTATTAATTTGTTATATATTTTATCTTTATTAATATTATTATAATATATGATTTATTTATTTAATTTAATTTAATTTATTTCTATTATATTATTTCATTTAATTTTAATTTTAAATTCTAATATTAATTTTCATTTAGTTTCTTTTAATTTTAATTTAAATTTAAATTTAAAATTTTAAAATTTTAAATCACCATTTGGCCTAGTCTGTTCTTACTGTCTCACCTGTAATCAGCATGACAACGACCAAGGACTGGTGTGAAAAATCCCTGAGTTGTATCTATTTCACAGCCCCCATTCTCCGAAAAGCCTTTGCAAGCCGCTGGTGCGGTTGTAGAGGGGGAATGACAGGTCATTGGAAAGCCCAAAAGGAGTAGAGTCTTTATCCCCGAAGTCCCCACTTTGTAAGGACACAAAAAACCGCATTTTCTGGAGCAGTTTCAGGGGAGATACCCTGATCAGCTCTGCCGAACAAATCAGAAATCAGAAATTAAAGTACGAAATAAATTTGAAAAAAAATCACAGCGACTAAAGGAACACTAACCATCAATTGAAGTTACTACCATAGGTAGTAGTGGTGTAACTTCAATCGGGTATGATGTACTATGGGTATACTATTCCCGATTTTGAAAATATAAAAAAAAATATTAAATATAAATCTTTATTTGAAATATTTTACATGCAGGCAATTCAAAATTTGTACTTTAAGTTAACATTAAGAGGAACAAAAAAAAACATTATTTAGGTAAGAAAATCAGATACTGAAAATTTAATTAAATTGTAATTAAAATGGCATCATTTGCGCTGGGCAGTATGTGCGTTGTGGTGCAGTGGATATCGACTCAGAACGACAAATTGGGGCACCGAGTTCGAATTCCATCTGAATTCCTTGCATTCACTTACGCACAAATTTTCTTGGGAAAGGTATTAATCTGTCTTTCCCCTCAGTTATGGGTTAAATAACAGAACAGATTGGGTTCTATAGCCTTGGCTGGCAACCAGTATACTGCAGAAAGCAATGGCAACTTACTGCGGGATAATCTTCTATCCAATCAGTCATATCTCTTTCGACACATGATCGCCCAAAGCGTGTATCACGTATGGCACTTAACTGACTGATTATATACCAATGGTTAGTGTTCTCGTGTTAAAGGCAAAACGCGATCATTCTGCACGAAAAACTATCCCTTCATCCGGGGCACCTCATCCCCAAAAGTCAAACAAGACTCCAAGGTACAACCTTCAATGGTACTACGGGGGCCCGACAATATTTTTCGGACACTTTGAAAAAAGTACTTCAAGGTGGTTACTAGTGCCAAAAACTTTTGAGATTGTAAGTACGTAGTTGAGGAGTGAAAATCCACTACTAGTGTAATCATTTTTTTTAGTTTGGCTTTGATAATTTTAGTTTTTTGTGATTTTTGCGAAAACTTGCGTGACACTATTTTTCGGACATGACAAAAAATCCTATTTTATTAAGAGCTAAGTTCATGTATATGTTGCTGTATGCAAATTTTCTGCTTGTACACTTAGCTGTCATCATTAGAATCAATTATCTGTTCTATTTTACTGGCAAAACAATTAAGTTTAGTGAGGTAAAATGCATTCAAAAGAAGTCGTTTGTTTGGCACGGAAGAAGCGGGATGATGGCCTCAGCATCAGAAGGATCGCCATGGATTTGAAGCTGTCGAAATGAACGGTCAAATACATGCTGAAGATAAACTCCGAGCGAAAAAAGAAGAGAGGACGGAAAAGATCAATTGGCAAGAGGACTGAAAGGAGAAGGAAGAGGACTGTGACACGGCTTTTGACATCTGGAGAAAAAGTTACAGCAAGAAAAGTGAAGGAGAAATGTGAATTGGATGTAAACGTCCGAACAGTACAAACAACGCTGCATAGGATTGGTTTGAAGTATGCAAAGGCTAAGAAAAAAATTACACTAACAAAGAAACACAAAGGAGCAAGACTGGAGTGTGCTAAAAGGTGGTTAACAAAGCATGTTAACTTTAAGAAGGTTATATTTATTGATGAGAAGCGCTTCAAGTTTGATGGGCCCGATGGATGGTGTACTTGGTCGAGAAGGGGTGACCCTGCTGTACTGAACAAACGACAGATGGGAGGAGGAGGTTTTATGGTTTGGGGTATGATCTTTGCTAATGGAAATATATGCTTGGAGTGGCTGAAAGGACGACAGAACAGCGAAAGCTACAAACAGTTGCTGGACGAGAAAGCCCTACCAAGGATAAGAAGAGAGATAGGGAATGATTTCGTTCTACAGCAAGACAATTGCAGCATCCATGTGTCAAAACTCATGAAAGAATGGATGGCTAAAGTAAATATGACTACTTTGGAATGGCCTGCAAAAATCTCAGATCTAAATTTAATAGAAAATGTTTGGGAAATGCTCAACTTGTCTATGATGGACCTGAAATAACGAAAGAGGCTCAACTATGGGAACGGATACTAGATGTCAAAAAACAACTAATAGAAACACGTAGAGATGTTATTGTGCATATGTTTGATCATTATGATGGGAGATTGATAAAAGTTATTGAGAAGAAAGGTGATATTACAGACTATTAACAGTTTTTCAACGATGTCCGAAAAATAATGTCGCGTGTGTTTTGTAAAAAATGATGAAAAATAAATATTTTTCCTTACCTAATCGATTTTCTTCCATTTTTATTACAGGTATTGTCTTTATATATTTATGCTATTCTATTGAAGGAATTTCGCCACTCTATGGTACTCGGAAAGTCGAATACTAATGTGTCTGAAAAATATTGTTGGGCCCCTGTATTTTTAACACCCACCTCTTCCAGAATTACTCTTAAGAAGGCTTTAATTCCCAAACCCCATAAAAGAAAAACACTGATTCTTTCAACAATCCTAACACATCCCCTGCCTAAACTTCTATCAGCACACATGAAAAAACAAATCAACAACAATGGCAGAGAAGTTTCTCTAAATACTCCAAGGAATCAGCATCGAAGAAAACGTCAAAAGCTATTTACTCTACTGGGGTAGATGTGTGTCGGGTACCGAAGGAGCAAAAAGAAATGGCATAACCTCAGTTGAGAAAGTTTAAAGATCTGAAACATTTAAAATAAAATGAAAACAGTGGACAGTTTAAATATCCGCTCCCCCCCAAATTTCCCTAACGTTTAAAGAATATTGACTGTGGTGAGATCCCGTGTAGGAGGACAGCAAATCTTGTCCCCGACTGAGGAGCTGAACAACGTTTTCGGAATAGTTCCTTCTTTAGCATACTTCAATGATGCCAGTGTAAACAAAATTGAACCAATTTATTTTAAGGAGGCTCTCGCTTTTCGTTCATCTCTTCCTGTATAGAGCATAAAAAATAATGTTCCTCTGGGACATTGGTGGCCTGTCTCCTGATGATACCATCAAGAATGAGATGAAAGAAGGCTCAATAAGACAGGCCAACGAGTTCGAATTCCAGCTGAATTCATTGCATTCACTTACGCGCAAATACCCTTGGGAAAGGTATTAATCCGTCTATTCCTTCCAGTTATGGGTTAAATAGCAGGACAGATTGGGTCCTATAGCCTTGGTCGGCAACCAGTCTACCGCAGAAAGCAATGGCAACCTACTGCAGGGTAATCTTCTGCACAGTCAGTCATGTCTCTTTTGAGATATGATCGCCCAAGCGTGTATCACGTATGGCACTTAACTGACTGACTGAATATAATAATTGAACATATGATTAAGGCCTCTACTGGGCATAAAGTGGAGGATCAGTTTTATATTGTTATGAAGTAATAAACTGATCCCCCACTTATTACTATATAATAATATAATACATATCTTCCCTTTCTAGCTATGAGTCAAATAACAGGACAGATTGGGTTCTATAGCCTTGGTCGGCAACCAGTCTACCGCAGAAAGCAATGGCAACCTACTGTAGGATAATCTTCTGCACAGTCAGTCATGTCTCTTTTGAGATATGATCGCCCAACCGTGTATCACGTATGGCACTTAACTGACTGACTGAATATAATAATTGAACATATGATTAAGGCCTCTACTGGGCATAAAGTGGAGGATCAGTTTTATATTGTTATGAAGTAATAAACTGATCCCCCACTTATTACTATATAATAATATAATACATATCTTCCCTTTCTAGCTATGAGTCAAATAACAGGACAGATTGGGTTCTATAGCCTTGGTCGGCAACCAGTCTACCGCAGAAAGCAATGGCAACCTACTGCAGGATAATCTTCTGCACAGTCAGTCATGTCTCCTTTGAGATATGATCGCCCAAGCGTGTTTCACGTATGGCACTTAACTGACTGACTAACTTATCTCGTTAGGTTCCCAGAGATATCAGTTCTTTAGTGGATGCAAGGTGTTTTTCGTATTTCGGGTGTGTCTTTTTCGTATTTATTGATGTGTTTGGACGAGTGTATGTTTTAGTGAGTGGACGTATTACATTATTAATGTCCCGCATTGTTTTCGTGCGCAATAAAGGATTGGGGTTGGTTTTATTACTAACACTATTTTATTTAGTTTCTTGTAAATAGCTTATATTATAAATGCACATTGGTGTTCAGATTTTTAAATTGCTGTTTTATTCTCTGCACCCCAAACAGATAAAATGTACATGTGTGGATTAGTTAGAACTCCATAGATATTCTGAGGTAATATGGTGAATGTTGTAAGAATGGTAAGTAAGAATGTGTTGTTTTGGTTAAGTAATAATGTGGTATGTTTGGGTCAGTGATTGTGGACAACTAAGTTTAATTATAAGACAGAAGAAGACCATTCTTTCTTTATTCCCTTTTTTTTTTAACTTGTGCCATAATTTTGTACTTTTACAAAATAAATAACTGACCGTTGGAGTCAGTTTTCATGGTATTTGTTTCATGGTATTTGTTTCATGGTATTTGTTACATGGTATTTGTTTCATGGTATTTGTTTCATGGTATTTGTTTCATGGTATTTGTTACATGGTATTTGTTACATGGTATTTGTTTCATGGTATTTGTTACATGGTATTTGTTACAGATCTTACAGTAAGTGCTTAAGAAAGACTTTATATTATAACCGATAGAAAACGAGTTATAACAGACACCAACATAAGAACGCTACTAAATGAACTCATTTCAAACTAGAATCTGTTCTAGAAAACCAGAAGAATGAAATACTCTTGAAATTTTTGTTTCAGATCGACCAGACTATTCAAACTAGGAACTGATAGGAGTAAACATGCTTGTAGATGCATGGCCGATTATTTTATTTTATTTTATTTTATTTATAATCGTTTCATCCCGAGCAAGGCATTTCACTGCCACCATTGCGCAGGGGGTTACATAGGGCGGGGAAGTGATGAGAAAGGATGGTTAGATATAGGAAATATCAGAAGGAGGGTGATAGGCGGGTAATGATACCGAGAATGAGGGTTGGGTAGATGGTGAGAGTGTTGGGAGAATAGGTACAAGTTAGTGTGATAACAGGTGTCTATTGACCTTACATTTAAACTCCTGGAGATTGTAGCTGTCGGGAAAGCAGACATGTGGAAGGGAATTCCACAGGCGGGAAGCGCGAGAAAAGAAGCTGTTAGAGTAGTAATTACGGTTACATCTTATTTGTTTAACTGTAAAAGGGTGGGACCTAGTTGCTAATCTAGTATCTCGTGTAAATTCGTACATAGGCGGCACCAATGATCTAAGTTCATCGGAGCAGATGCCGTGAAAGTATTTGTAGAAGAGGCACAGGGAAGCCACATCACGCCGGTGAGAGAGTGGTTGCAGCTGGTCTCCCAAGTCAGTATCGATCACGTTACAGATTCTCCGTTGTATTTTGTCAAGAACCCCGAGGAGACTAGCAGGGGCACCCGACCAGATGTGGCAGCAGTATTCAATACACGGGCGGATTGTAGATTTATATATGTGCAGGATAGATTCAAACGGGAAAAACTTCCGGGCCCTGCACAGAGAACCGACTTTTATAGCGGCGGATTTGGCAATGGATTCGATATAGTCATTCCATTTGAGGTCCGCCGAGAGTGTCAGGCGTAGTGTTTTTCTCTCTGGGAGGCAAGCCTGTTCCATGCTAATGGGAGGTAGATGCGATTGTTTATGGTGGTTAGTTGATAGCAGCTTCGTTTTAGAAACATTGAAATTTACAAGCCATTTCCTACCCCAGTCCACTACAGATTGGAGGTCCTTTTCAAGCTCGGCAGCGAGGTTCGCTTTGTCGCTCACACCGGGTTTTTGATCGAGGCGAGAGCAAATTGTGGTGTCATCAGCGTACATGCCTACTTGGGATCTAATGGCATCGGGGAGATCATTAATGTAGATCAGAAAGAGCCTAGGACCTAGGATAGAACCTTGAGGGACGCCCGCGTTCGTATGGTAGTTTTGGGAGGCATGTCCATTTAATACTACCTTCAATGTGTGGTTAGAGAGGAATGACTGGATGAGGTCAAACAAATGTCCAGTTATACTGTAGCTCCGCAGTTTGCATAAAAGGCCAGCGGTTCGGGCTTCGCCATTCTTGTCAAGAGCCTGGTATATGTACTCGGTAATGGTCGTTAGCATATCAGCAGTAGAATGTGAAGGTGAAAAACTGCTTGATTTGAATATTACATTAACATTTTTTTTAAAACTACGATTTTCCCAGATATAAAAGTACTTTTTAACCTATAGCTGGGGGAATAAAATGGATTCATACAATTCCTTAGGTTATGTGGGCGTAATTTTATGTAACAAATCCTACTGGAGATCAAAATCTCATTCAATGATGTGAACAATTGGTAAAAAGAATTAAAAAAAAACTCGCTTGAAAACTGATACGACTAAGGAAAAATATATTCGGGCTCATGATATTTGGTGCGTTTAGAATCGTAAAAAAAAGTGTTCAGAATTAGGATTGGTTGGATTAGATAATCGAGGAAGAAGCGAGACTTTGGAACAAAGCGTGGTTGAAATCTACAAGAATACGGAGAAAGTGGCTGAAAATTTTACTAGCTGACAGTCAATATACACGCAATCGCATATAATAATAATAATAATAATAATAATAATAATAAATAAATAAATAAATAAATAATAAATAATAATAATAATAATAATAATAATAATAATAATAAATCCAAAATGCAGGTTTTGTGATAAACACCAAGAAACAATAGACCACCTAATCTCAGGCTGTTCTGTGCTTGCCCCAAATGAATATAAAAATCGCCACGATAGAGTTGGGCAATATTTACATTGGGCAATGTGCAAACATTATGGAAAAGCTGTAAACAAACACTGGTATGAACATCACCCAGCACCGGTTACAGAAATAGAAGATGTAACCATTCTATGGGATTACACCATCTACACAGACAGAAAAATTGAAGCAAACAGGCCAGACATTATTGTTAAAAACAAGGAGAAAACTTGTCTATTAATTGATATGGCTTGTCCAGCGGATTGTAACATAGCAATCAAGGAATTTGAAAAACTGTCAAAATATAAAGACCTGGAAATTGAAATAGAAAAAATGTGGAAATTGAAAACAAGAGTTGTGCCAGTGATAGTAGGTGCACTTGGAATGATAAAAAATGGAACAAAACAACACATTGAAAGAATCCCTGGAAACCCCAGCTTAAGAGATATACAAAAAATTGTCTTATTAAGTACAGCCCACACACTAAGGAAAACTTTATCTATGTAATGCTGGAGATGATAGGGAAGATAGAAAAACATGAAATGGAGCCATAACAACACGCCACTACCTGCCTTAGGTCTCCCCGCAGACTTGGTTGGTAGTGAGACCAAAGCAGAAATCGAAATATGATGAAAAATGACATAATAATAATAATATTTTTCTGTCCGAATTTCTGCAATAAGGATGTGCGTTGCAGTGCAGTAGATGTTGACTCGGAACGACAAATCGGGGTACCGAGTTCGAATCCAAGTTGAATTCCTTGCATTCACTTATGCACAAATACCCTTGGGAAAGGTATTAATCCATCTCTTCCCTCCAATTATGGGTTAAATAATAGAACAGATTGGGTTCTATAGCCAACCAGTCTACCGCAGAAAGCAATGGCAGCCTACTGCGGGATAATCTTCTGCCTAGTCAATCACGTCTCTTTCGTGTCATGATCGCCCAAAGCTGTATCACGTATATCACTTAACTGATTAACTATTGTCTTTATCATTGTTGTTGTTGTCACAAGCTTTGTCTCAGCGGAAACAGAGCAAGTAATAATTGAGCAATACTAAAAATAAGAAAATGACAAACATCCCTAGACACAACGAGAAATCTCTAGACATGACGAAACATCTTTAGACATGACGAGATATCTCTAGACATAACGAGATATCCCTAGACATGAAAACAATCAACCACCGTAGATTAAATTAAGGATTCATTTCGAAATTTCCTAATAGGTTACCCGTATCAACTTACACGTGATGGAGGTCGAAGAACACGACAGCGAAAATGTTTTGACGACCACAACAAAGATGAGGACGATAGTCCGCATGTAAATAAGGTAACTAATTGAAATGTCCCAAAAAGGGATATATATATATATATATATATATATATATATATATATATATATATATATATATATCATTTGAGATAGTTAAGCGGTTTAAGCAAATGCAACCGCGTAGGACAATTTAGTACGTAAACGTAATGGACGGTACTCGTCGTATGCAGTATCCTGAGACATAGGCGTAGTGAATAGACGTAGACCAATAGTCGTAGACCTCTCGACGTAGATCTCCAGTCGAAGACTTGTAGATCTCTAGCGGTAGACCTATGGATGTAGACCTCTAGTCGAAGACCTGTAGACGTCTCTGCGTCCTTGCCTTCATCTGTATTTATGTCTGATACCAGGCAATCACATCACTGTGAGGGGAAACCAAGGTGCATTCATATTCATTACATCAATAATAATAATAATAATAATAATACTGAAAGAACTTATTAGAGAGACAATACGCGAATGAATAATCAACCTTTTGCGGGTTATTGAAATCCAGAAATATTTTTAGGTTGTAAGATTTTTTAAAGATTTAGTAGTGCATGTCTTGCTAATTAATCCATAGCTGGGGGCGGTGGATTCATACCCTTTCCCAAAATTATTTGTGCGTAAGTGTATGTAACGAACCTAACTGAAAATGGAACCCGGCTTTCCGATTAACAATCCCACCCGCACACCACGCTTACAGCCCCTGGTATTTCCAAGCAGTCATCGATCTATGTACGGAACAGGCTCGAAGTAGCATAACTTCGATGATGGTACAAAAACCGGTGTTTCAACAGTATATAGCCGTAAGTCCAATACATGAAAATGGCTTCTGAATGCCCGTGATCGCATAATCACTGGTCTGTTTCTGCGGCAAGCCGTAGTGGTGGTGGTGTTGTGTCAACAAAAGAAGAATTTCAAATTCTGAACAGAAAGACCCGATCACTGCTGTCTGAGAATATTGCCCTGAACCAAAAGGTAAACGTGATAAGGCTGTCAGTCAGTTAAGTGCCATACCTGATACACGCTTGTGCGATCATGTCTCGAAAGAAGCATGACTAACTGGCCAGAAGATTATCCTGCAGTAGGTTTCCATTACTTTCTGTGGTAGACTGGTTGTCATCCAAGGCTATAGAGCCTAATCTATCCTATTATTTAACCCATAACTGGAGGGAAGGGACGGATTAATACTTTTCCCAAAGGTATTAGCACGTAAGTGAATGCAGGGCATTCAACTGGAATTTGAACTCGGCTCTCCGATTTGTCGCTCCGAGCCGATACGACTGCACTAGAAAATACACATCAAGAAAACAGGTGATACAGACAAAGTCGGCTTTAAAGAGTGCAAATAAACGTAGTTTGTTAAACTGGTATCTGGTAAATAGCGATGTGACACGCGTAAAGTACATGGCAAAAATACTTGTAAAACTTGTAAAAGAGAATATCAAGACCAAAGTAGAATATAGGAAGAGAGTAATGACCGTGAGACAATGCCGATTCACTAACAATTTGAGAGGGGCATTTCATTAAACCAATGGATTCATTGGCTTGGTTGACGAAAGCGAATTGAATCGCAAGACAGAAATCCCAGAAAGACAAAATCTTGAACCCTAACCCTAAACCGGTAGAACACCTACAACCAAATTCTTACAAGTGCCGACTGTGTGACAGGGAGATGGAAGATATCTGTGACGTCATAAGCGCTGGTGGAATGCTGGAACAGAAGATAATGCAAACGTCTCCATGATGAAATGGTCTCTTATCAACATTAGTGCCTATCTAAGAAGAATCTGCAATGTTATTGGTGTGGATTTTGGGTGAGGAACCACACAAAATAATGAATAACAAACCAGATATTTGAGATAGAAAAATAAGTGTATTAGACGTAAAGATACAAACTTGAACGCCGGTTACTAATCCAGGAATACGATTAGTAAGGAATATATATATACTAGCAGTATAGCCCGGCGTTGCTCAGGTATAATGAAAGCTTTAAAACTAATCCATGGTCCTGGAGCTCAGCATCAGCCTAAAGAATATTTGTGTGAAGTTTGGTGAGAATCGGATAAAAATTGTGGATTTGTATAAAGGACATACAGACAGATAAACAGACACACACACAAACATCTTGCCTTTTATATATATATATATTATCGATTTTCTGCACTATTGTAAGAACTGCAACCTTGAAATTTCTGAATATCGTTTCTTATGTCTGTCTATGAGTGTATCAAATTTGATTAAAATCAGACCACTTCTTCTATAACCCGATGTTTTCGATTATCGATTTTCGATATTTATCGGGGGTACCTCGACACAAAACCAAGCTAAGAACACTCGCAGACGCTTATAGTAAAACTGTGTAAATTTTCAAGAAAATCGGTTCAGCCGTTTCGGAGTCTATAGGTAACGGACACACACACACGCAGACACACACACACATACACACACAAAGTTCCATTTATAAGTAAGTTTAGATGTACAAGTTTTTGAAGTGAAGCCGTAGTAGAATTAGCTGACAGAAGCTGACAGGTACTGTGTAATACTATTCTGGCTGAGTAGAGCTCAGAGCTACTATGAAATACTTGTGCTGTATTCTCCGTGAAACTTCCTTATCTGTCAGTAACCTACGGATCACTACTGTAACTCACTATGGCAGGAGTATAGGTATACTCAAGTCGAGTCTATTATCATAGAAGAAGGGGAGATCCCACAACAGTTATTAATCCTAACCTTGCATCTTGGCTTTAGTTACTTTCTCATTGACGTGACGTGGCTTCTAGCTATCTTTTCTTTCATGACAACTGCTCTGATGAGCTTTTTCCTTTGTTTTCTGACCCCATTTTACGTCTTGTTAATTTTATTTACGCGTGCTACTAGATTGGCACCAAGGTCCCACTCTTTTGCCGTTGAAATAATTAAATGTAACTACATCTTTTACTCCAACAATTTCTTTTTTCGTGCCTCTCGTTTGTGGAACTCCCTTTTGTCTCCTTGATTACCATCCTTCATATATCCTTTCTTCGACATATACTTTTCCTTTTTTTTGCTCTCTATAACCCCTGCGTACCAGTGACATTTCTGTCTTGATTGGGGTGAAATAATTATAAAAAGCCCCTTTTTCACCACCCTAACATAGCTTTCTAGTGTTTTTTTGCGAATTATTCTGATGAACTTTCCGATATGGTACTATATATTGTGAATACACATTGCGGTTAGATTATTAAAGTGTTGTCTTATTCTCTTCTTATCACAGACAAAAACTGTACATGTAGGGGCTAGTTATAGAGACGTTAAGGTATTATGGTGAATGTAGTAAGAATGTGATGTTTTGGTGCAAGGTATATTGTAGTTTGTTTGGGTTAGTGATTGTGGATAGCTAAGTTTAATTAAGGCAGATTGAAGAACAGCCCTTCCCACTCCCATTTTGACCTTGTGTCACATGTCCTGTAAATTATCAGGAATAAATATTACTTTCCGCTATGGTACCTAGATTTTATGAATTTAAGCACAGTCTCATCATTTTACTGTTAAAATTTTGTCTTCCTAATTCTCGTTCTTTTATTGTCCTCTCTTATTAATAGTAGTTTTTTCTTGTATTCTCTAACACTCACTAACCCCATTGAGTCCTAGTGGCTTTATTGTTTGGCGTGGGCTGAAATGATTAAAGAAAGAAGGGAAAGAAACTAGAGAAGATGATCTAAAATGATCAAAACGAGATCTCGTGAGTTTAATGGCCTATCAACACCTCAGTGGGTTATTTAATGCCAAAAATGTGGGGTTTTAACATTCTTTTTAATGTTCGGTTATAGTGAGAAGGTTGATTTAATCAAATTTTAATGAGAATTTTGTTTTATTCTTTTTTTTTTAAAAAACTGAAAATAGCTTCTAGTTTTGTATTAAAAAATGCTTTGCTGAGAATTTTTTTCCTTTAAAAATGTGTTATGGTAATAATTTTTCTTCAAAAATGTATTGTTGGTAATATTTTTTTTTCAAAAATGTATATTTGTCTATAAAAGTCCATTTTTATACTTTCATAGTGTTTTGACCGAAGTTTAGGGGGTTTACTATTTTCCCATAGATGAGACCCTAACAGGTACTACCACTCCGGGTCAGGGAGGACCTGAAAACAACAGCAATTAAGAGGTGGTTCCATGCTCCTTACAATCTCCCCATAAGAGGCTTTGCCGCCGGATGCAGTTTTCCGTCATACCTAGGACCGATCTCGTGAGATTTTTACATCAAAACATAATTGAGGCCACCAAACAAGACATCCCCGTCGTTAAATAAAAAAATATAAAAAATAAAAAAAATAAAGAGAAATGCTTTCTCATTGACGTGGCTGTTCATGCTGACCTTAATTTCAAAGTCCATGAAATTGTCAAGCTTAAGAAATACACTGAATTTCGGATTAAAGTTACCAGAATGAGTGACGTTCAGGATATTGTTAACCCGTTCATCATTAAGATGTTAGTGCCTATCAGTCAGTTAAAGTGCCATACGTGATACACGCTTGGGCGATCATGTCTCGAAAGAGACACGACTGACTGGGCAGAAGATTATCCCGCAGTAGGTTGCCATTGATTTCTGCGGTAGACTGGTTGCCGACCAAGGCTATAGAACCCACTCTGTCCTGCGATTTAACCCATAACTGGAAGAAAGAGACGGATTAATACCTTTCCCAAGGGTATTTGCGCGTAAGTGAATACAATGGATTCAACTGGAATTCGAACTCGGCTCCCCGGTTTCTTGTTCCGAGCCGATATCCATTGTACCACAACGCACATCCGTTGGTGCCTATACCATTCCTAAATCGGAATATAACATAGTATCTCATTGCTTCAAATGTCTTAACACGAAAGGTGCTCACTGTCTGAGGTCATATGATAATGCAACACAGTTATAGAAAATGTCCAAAAATATTATAACCTCAATGTAGATTCGATACTCGATCTTAGCATCATCGAAAATCACTTCAGCTTTAAATAAACGGATACAGTTTGTGTCAATATTGGTAATATTGACTTTATGGCCGGGCTTGTGTTAGCAATGGAAAGTTCCCCAATGAACAAAACAGGCAACACTGGTGCGTCGATCCAAATCAAAGTTAGCTGATCTTTACTACGACTTGACTTTAACATTACAGGAAGCTTACTTTTGATCAGTAGAGTTTATAAAGTTTGATACAAGAAAAATCAAAACACAAATATTTAACGCGTAAGCCATACACATGCACACACAGATCGTTGGAATGGAAGAGAGAGAGAAAGAGTATAATGGGTAGGATGTATGAGAAGAAAACGGATTAAGATAGCGAGAGAGAGAGAGAGAGAGAGAGAGAGAGAGAGAGAAAGAGAGAAAGAAATAATGAGGAGGACAGATGGAAAGAAAACCGAATATATATATATATATATATATATATATATATATATATATATGTGTGTGTGTGTGTGTGTGTGTTCAATTTGTCTGATGTTATTATGCAAATCACATAAGACAGTGCTTCTGCTAAGTATTTAGAGGTCCTTGATAAAACGCAAAAAAGAATCTACACTATCTTGGCTCCGGCCTTCGGGCTGGGGTCCAGAATGACTAAAATAAGACTGAATAACACCAATTTATGATCAGTTTAGATCGATTTTGAACCTATCTACCGCGTAAGCGGTGGATAGATAACATTTGACCACGACCTGGGCGTACGCGCCCATGTTCCCCACATTAAAAAAAAAAATACCTTGTGTCACGTCTCTCTTAAGTGGAGGAGAAGAATAAATATCATCTTGGCTACGGCCTTCAGGCTGGGAGTCCAAAATGAGCAAAATAAGACCAGTTCAAGACCGGTTTTGAACCTATCCACCGTTTACGCAGTGGGTAGGTAATGTATTGACCATGACCTGGGCGTACGCGCTTATGTTGCCCACATAAAAAAAGACCTTGTGTCACATCTCTCTCAAGTGGGGGAGAAGAGTAAATATCACTGTGGCTCTGGCCTTCGGGCTGGGAGGCCAAATGACCAATTAAGACAGAATAAGACCAGTTTATGACCGGTTTTGAACCTGCCTACCGCGGTGGATAGGTAATGTTTGGACACATAAAAAAAGACCTTGTGTCACATCTCTCTCAAGTGGGGGAGAAGAGTAAATATCACTGTTGCTCTGGCCTTCGGGCTGGGAGGCCAAATGACCAATTAAGACAGAATAAGACTAGTTTATGACCGGTTTTGAACCTGCCTACCGCGGTGGATAGGTAATGTTTGGACACATAAAAAAAGACCTTGTGTCACATCTCTCTCAAGTGGGGGAGAAGAGTAAATATCACTGTGGCTCTGGCCTTCGGGTTGGGAGGCCAAATGACCAATTAAGACAGAATAAGACCAGTTTATGACCGGTTTTGAACCTGCCTACCGCGGTGGATAGGTAATGTTTGGACACATAAAAAAAGACCTTGTGTCACATCTCTCTCAAGTGGGGGAGAAGAGTAAATATCATCTTGGCATCTTGGGATAGGACACCCAACTTTATAATTGAGTGGTGAGTTAGATCCTCATTGGGTGCCCCAATACCTTCGGCCTTGTGCCACATCTAAGCGGCGCTTAGTAAATAATCTTGGCACCTTAGCTTCAATTACTTTCCAACCGCCGTAACGTAGTTTCCCCAGTTCTGTTTCTATAAATAATTTTCATGGAAATTGTTCTGATGAATGTTCCTTTATGATGCATATATTTTATGAATGTAAGTGTAATAATAGATTAGCCGATATCATCATTTTACAGTTGAATTGGTTAGATATAACCGTAAGTTCTATGTTAACTGTTTCTTCTGTCGCGATTCTCGGTTGTGGGAATCTTTTCTGGCATCTTGCTTCCCAGTCAAATTTGTTCTGGAAAAATTTGAAGCATTTGTCAAGTCATTATCTTCTGTCTTCTTAATCCGTTTTCTTTTATTGTTCTCTTTCTTTAATAATGTTTTTTTTCAGACGGAATTTATATATATATGATTAGAGCAGTCATTTTTACCACACTGTTATACGGCTTAGAATCGTAGACCCCATATAGGTCCCATATCAATCTGTTGGATGTCTTTCACAAAAAGTGTCTCTGCGCGATCTGCGGCTATACTTTTGACGATAGGGCGTCCAATGCTGATCTTATCGCAAAATGCAACATTGGTGAAATTGAGACTTCCTTGATGCTGTAACAACTTCGTTTGGCTGGTCATGGTTCCAAGATGGCAGAATGCCTAAGTTTCTCATGTATAGCCAGCTTCACAGTCGGCAAAGGATGACTGTGGCTCAGATATAAAGAGTAATCTCTCAACTGTTAACGTGCCTCATACTAACTTCGAGCGAGTTGCCCTGGGTAGAAAGAACTGGAGCTATTTGAGCTAGAGTGGTATCAGAAATTCCGTAATGAGTCGTATTGACCGGCTAAGAAACAATGAAGAAAACCTTCAGCGAATATTGCTGTGGCTATGTCCTCGAGATTCTCGCTGTTGCACAAAACGTTGACTTGTATGCAGGTTACTAGCAGGACTGAAGTGTCACATACGAAGCAAACATAAAAAATGATTGAGTTTGTCAGAACCTCATACGTCGAAATCAACGGAAAAGTTCAACACACACACACACACACACACACACACACACACACACACACACACACACACACACACATATATGTTGAACTCTTCCGTTGATATATATATATATATATATATATATATATATATATTTCCAATTGAAGAAGACTCAAGGTATTTTTTTTATTTTGAGTACTCTGGCATTTATTTTATTATAACCAGTGCTCAATATAATGGATATTATAGAGCTTAATATAATATAATTATATAGTTATGTATCAATTAATGTAACATTGATACATAACTATATAATTATATTATATTATATATATATATATATATTGAAAAGAATTTGTTACTTTAACTGAGCAGGTTTATACCGATTTTGTAGCATCGTGTGGACACTGTTATGACCCCTTCACTAATCGGGTTTGTTGTCAAGTTTTTTTTTTTTTTTCCTTTAATAAGGAGCACAGCGTGATTTGATTTTTCTGGGAGTGAACTTGTTTGCGGTTGGTTGGTTTTCTTTTTTATGTTCTTTATTTTTCTTTTTATTCGTACAGGTGTTCGATTTCTTTTTAATGCTTTTTTATTTTTCATTGCTTTTTTTATGTATGCGTAAGTGGATTGCCACTTAATTGCTTTATATTGAATAAATGTCCGCTTAACTACTTTTTTGTTTAGTTTGGTTTTGTCGTTTAGATTGACCTCTTTTATTGGCTCGACTTATTTTCTTGCCGTGTTGCCGTTTTGGACCGCTTAAGTGTTTCTTTTTTAGGTCATGGTTGGGTGTTTGTGTTATTGTGTGTATTTGTGTTTTTTTTTTTCGTTTGGGGGTTGTTATATTATTTTCTGTTTTTTTGTCCAGATTGAGTGTTTGTATATTCATATTTATATTTTTATTTGTATTTGTGATAAGAGGTCAACCTAAATGACAAGAACAAATCAACTAAAAAAATGCAATTAAACGGACACCTATTCAACATAAAACAATTAAGCGGACAACCACTTACGCGTACATTAAAAAAGCCAATAAAAACATTCAAAAGCAATCAAACACATACACAATAAAAATGAAAAAAAAAGAAGAAAACTTACCAATCGCAAACAAGACTAATGTCACAAAATATCAGATCGCACCGAACTTCTTATAGATAAAAAAACAAAATAAAAAAAAAACAAAAAAACAAAACAAAAAAAACAAAAAAACGGGAATCCACAGTAAGAAACCCAGTCCCGATGAGTGAAGACATCATAATGGTGTCCTCATGAAACTTCGAAGTCGACATGAACCTGCTCAGTTAAAGTGACAAATTCTTTGCATTAAAACTATCAACGCTCTATATCCACCCCGATATCGAGCACTTTCCGATAAAAAACCAGTTTGCTAAAATAACTTTTTATCAGTAAAACAACTGAAAAACAACAAGCATGGCGCTAAACATTCTTATAACTGAACACTATATATACATATATATATTCTAAGCATATAATGTTAAATATAACAGACAATGAATATCTGTTATGTTTAATCATAAGCCATTCTAAACGTCGTATTTTGGCTTTAATTTCAGGTGAAAATAAAGAAAACAATTGTCCAACATCTGGATATTTTTATTATGTTATAACTTATATTAAGTTTTCGGCTCACATAAATCATCTTCAAAGAGGTTACAGAGCGTTAATATAAAGACATCCACCATCAAAGATGATTTTATCTTGTGTTGACATAAAACATTGCGATGCAACGATAAGAGTCACCGAATAGCAGCCGCAGTTCTTAAATTTGTAATGCGGTTCTATGGACAATTTTTGTTTTTATTTTTACCTGAAATTAAAGCCAAAATAGAACGGCTAATGAGTAACCATAATAGACATTCATTTTCTGTTATATTTAACAGTATATGTTTAGAAAATTATCTGCTGCCTCGATAAAGTAAATATATCTATATATACAGCCTGTTTCGCTGTATCACAGCTCATCAGTGTGGCTAGACACATCCACTTGCTTCTGGCCAGGATCGAAGCTCGACCGATTTGGTGTCAGTCGGAGTCTCTACCGCCAAGCCATAGGCGCATGAAATCGGAGAAAGGAAATTTTAACGTGTTGTATATAAGCAGTGTATACACACACCAGTCACCGAAAATAGCTCAATTCATTTCTGAAGAGTAATGCCTATATCGCAGAAGTGGAAACTTTTTTAAAAAATTTTTCTCAGCTAAAGAGCTCAGCACTCACACATATGTATAGAGAGAGAGAGAGAGAGAGAGAGAGAGAGAGAGAGAGAGAGAGTAGAGAGAGAGTAAGAAAGAGAGAGGGAGAAAGAGAGAGAGACAGACAGACAGACAAAAACAGAACGACAGAGAAAGAGAGGGAAGGGGAGATACTATATGATCAAGGAAAAAATGCCGAAAAACAATGAAGTAAGCGATTAGGAAAACAACGTATGGATGGACACCAAGTCGTGAAACACTTGTTAACTATGTAGTTTTGAAAATAATTACCCATATACTTATAGTCCTCAATAGCCACCGCAAACTTCTGGCCTTATATCAGATTTAAGTTAAACTTAGTATGCACCAATAACCCGGTACTACGCTGGAGAGAAATAGTTAACAATCTAAACTAACAAACCATTTTTGCTGAAGAGAATTCCATACTTAGTGGATACTCAGCTTTCGTCTCCTTGTGCCAGGTTGAACTAGAATTAGAGCACATTTGTTCGAAAGTAAAAGCAAAACCTGGTTTTCGCCTGAACAGATGTAAAGAATAACCAGAATTCTGTGGGTGAGATGTAACTGTACGAGAAAGAGACAAAATGCTGAATTTACGAAAGGGTGCGTACATCTGCGCGGGAAATCGTAACTGAGAAGGCGGGAAAGTGCAAGGGTGGGCCTAGCATAAAGACGCGCGAAGAAACGGAGGAAGGTAGGTTAGTAGCTAGGTTAGGTAGGTGTAGGGGTAAGTCATGAAAAACAAAAATAAAGAAGAAGACAGAATAATAAGAAGGCAGAAGACGAAATGGGAGAGGCATATTAAAATGGCTGTAAAGAAAAAATATACGTAAACAAAATGACTCAAAAGAAATCTAGAAAATAAATAAATATATGGATAGATAAAGAGGTCTGTTATCAGTTTGAGCGGTTTGCTCCACCTATGTATATATATATATATATATATATATATATATATACTATATATATATATATATATATATATATATATATATATATATATATATGCAGACTTATTACTATATTCGTTTCGAAAAACCTTCCGCGTATATACGCGGAAGAAAAAAATGGTTGTAAAAAAAGAAAGAGCTAAGCACATAAACATCAGCCAAAGCAATTTGGGCCGAGCCAGTACGTAGCTCAAAGAAAAAAATCCGAGACGAGTAATCAATAACAAAAAAGCGCTCAATACGTAAGCAGAGTAGAATAAGTAAATTGACCTAGTAAGCCAACAAACCTACCAAGGTTTCACCTAAACGGATCTTCAGGGAAGGTGAGCAACCTTCCTTGAAGATTCGTTTAGGTCAAATCTTGGTAGGTTTGTTGGTTCACTAGGTTAATTTACCTATATATATATATATAGTGTTGAGTTGTGATGATGATTAGTGCCAACATTGTTTTATTTTCAGTGGTTTACTGATAAAAGGACAGTTTGGCAAGAATTTTTTTTAGTTGTAGAGTGCTCAATATTGAGACAGAGACAGAGCGTTAATAGAATTAATGTGAGGTTTGTAACTTAACTGAGCAGAATCATGCTTCGAAGTTAAAATGGACACTGCGCCATGGAGCAAGTGTCTCGCAAGCTAATCTCGCGAACCACTTCTGAGAGTAGAGAGTTCGATCCGCAGCAAGTGTAACAATATTTTTTAGCTGTTATGTAATATCAGTCTTCCTTTATGGCAGTGAATGCTGGATAATATCCTCACAGACGAAGAAGAGAATTTCGAACCAAACCATCTCTGGGGTGTATCATCCTCATTCTTTGCGTAAAGCCTTGATTGGAAGTCATGAGTTATTTCCCTCTAACCCTGCAAGGATACATGGCCCAGTGGATATAGACGTTGATTAGTTCCTGACTTGACTCTTAGAGTTGCGATTTCAATACCAGGCTACAGCAGTGGCGAACAAGTAACTTGCAGGCTAAGAGGGAAGAGAAAATGGTTGAAAATTTTACAGTAAGATCGCTTGACCAAGTGTGCTATTTCCTATTCCATGAAATTCTGGAACTGGTTGATCTCGACTGGAAGGGCCCAATAAAAAGTGAGAGCAACTGCAGTCGTTTTCACCTGATGCCTCGGTTTGCACGAGAGCTTCCAGGTAGGTTACAGATATTGATCAGTTCCATCAGGTGTAAATGCATTTCTTTTTGCTCAAAGCAAAGCATTGATTATATTTTTCAGAGACTGTCTTTACATTTCGAGTAAAAGATGAGCTTTGTGTGTATGCACCTTTGTGTGCATGTGTGTTATTCTTTTTTTTTTCTTGTCTAGATTAATAAAAAAATATTTCGGGTTTTTTTTGGGTTGTGTTGAAGCACCATCTAAGAAAGAAAAAAGTCGATTTGTTTATTCAGTTTCAACTAACATCAATAATTCTCCTTTTTTTTGTGATTTTATAATTATGAAATTAAAAGTCATACAAGAAAGAAGGTTTATTGATGTAACACTGAAAAAACTGGTGCTCCTTCAATCGCCAAAGTTAAGCAGTTTAAATAATCTGCGAAGGGTAAAAAATGGATCAATTATTGATGCAATTTGAACAGAATGTAAACCTTTTTCCTTTTCTCTTATGTTCATATTCTGCTTGTGAATAAAATATGAATTAAACCTATGGAAAGTGTTAATCCTGTTTGTCGGACAATATATATATATATATATATATATATATATATATATATATATATATATATATTGCAAATTGTCGGTTGCTTATAACCAAGTTTCGTTAAAATTCGTTAATTTCCGTAATATATATATATATATATATATATATATATATATATATATATATTAGCTTTGCTGAGGAATAATATGTATATTTATTAATGTATACTTAATTGTTCTGTTAAATTACATTGAGCATTTTTTAACACCAGTACTATATATATGTGCGTTGTGGCGCAGTGGATATCGGCTCGGAACGAAAAATCCAGTTGAATTCCTTGCATTCACTCACGCGCAAATACCCTTGGGAAAAGTATTAATCCGTCTCTTCCTTCCAGTTATGGGTTAAATAGCAGGACAGATTTGGTTCTATAGCCTTGGTCGGCAACCAGTCTACCGTAGAAAGCAATGGCAACCTACTGCGGGATAATCTTCTGCCCAGTGAGTCATGTCTCTTTCGAGACATGATCGCCCAAGCGTGTATCATGTATGACACTTAACTGACTGACTGACTATATATATATATTAGTGTGGATGCATTTCCCATCTTAAGTATGTTCCACTCTAGTTACCACCTGAAAGTGTTGGAGGCCATCTATATTTTATTGGAGTAGATAGATCTATCTATCGCCCGGTTCACACTCTAACCATGTCTATTGAACAGGTTAAGAGGCTCAAATGACAACAAAGATGAGGACAATAGTTCGAATAATGTAAATACGGCAAATTTATTCAAAACTCGCCATTAATTTCAACTACGGCTTAGAGCTTCACTCTTCTAATCGATTTCTTTGTTTAAGTTGATGAATGCTGCTATTATCCCTGCCTTCAGTTCATATTTGGTGTACCCACTCATAATAAGGGGATGGTATTCTGAAGAATTAGGTGGTCAGACGTAAGGGTCTTCCAGCAGCAACCCCCTTGATCCTGAGCAGTGCTACGTCTTCAAAGCACTTGATGTAGGCCACCGTGTTGAGTCTGAGGCCCTCACCAAAAGATTAGGAAGTTCTAAGTTCTCCGAGCTGTCATACCTTCGTAATCACTATTGGACTCATTCAACTCTTTTCATATCCTCTCCTCTGTCCTCAGATTGACACCCAATTAGTCTAAAATTTTAATATTAGAACTTTCAGCGTGAATGCAAAATAATACAGCATGCCGTCTCCGAATTTCTGGCGGGGTGCGTTGTGTCATGGTGCTCGGTGCCCAACTGACCCTACTATACTGTGAAGTCGAGAAAATGAAAAAACAAACAAACAACGCGCTTGTGTAAAATTAAAATGGTGACAATTTAGTCATTACTCATCTCTCTCTCTCTCTCTGTATATATAAAATTAAAATGTGTAAAATTAAAATGGTGACAATTTAGTCATTACTCATCTCTCTCTCTCTCTCTCTCTCTCTCTGTATATATATATATATATATATATATATATATATATATATATATATATAATGAATTAGAGCACTCTGGCTATTGGGAGTGTATAATGATAATATACGCGCTAAAATTCTGCCTTCTTCTACCGAGCGCCCATAGCTCAGCGGTAGAATTGCCGACTGACGCCAATTCGGTCGAGTTTCAATCCTGGGTTAAAAAGCAATCGGAGTCTAACCGTACTGATCTGTCGGAGTCTAACCGTACAGATCTGTCTGCGGATGACTAGAATATATAAATGTATATATAATCATCTGCAGACAAGCCTGTTTCGCTGAATCATAGCTCTTCAGTGCAGCTAGATTAACCATTTAGCTTCAAGCTTGGATCGAAATCTGAGTAATTTGTCATTAGACAAACATCTTACCACTGAGCCATCTACGTAATGGCAAAGACAGAAAGCTTTCGCCTGTGGAATTCCCTACCGCATGCTTGCTTCCCCGACGGCTACAACCTCCAGGAGTTTAAATGTAAGGTCAATAGACATCTCCTAACACACTAACTCACACCCACTCTCTCCAACTCTCTCCCTATGTACATCCTAAGTCGTCTATCACTCTCCTTCTGACATTTCCTATACCCAATCGCTCTATTTAACCCCCTGCGCTATTGTGGTAGTGGAATGCCTTGCTTGGGGTGACACGATTAAAAAAAAAACAAAAAAAAACAGCTAATTCACAGGAAGTTAACAAATCCCGGTGACTGAGCGTGTTCAGTTTGATTGATGAACCAAACTGCCATAAGTAGTCACCGTCTAGATGAAAATTTACCCCTGTCTAAAGTGCTTTATCGATTAGCAAGATGCAGATGATGTTGTGAAAATTTAAAGCTATTATGTTGCACTATGCCATAATAATAATAATATTTACTATATATATATATGTTTATAATCAAACAGTATATATATATATATAGGCCTTATTATTTACGATAGATTTTTGTTACGAAAATGTGTGTCATTCGGCAGAATTCGAACCCACATAGGGGAAACCACCAATTGATATTGTGCGTCTTAGACCTCTCGACCACGAGTGACCAACAGTCTAAACAAAGTCAAATCAAGCCTATATAACACAAATGCAAATAACCATATCTTCAATGAAATGTATCGTAATGTCAACAAATGCAAACACACTACGGAAATTAACGAAGATTAACGAAATGGTTATAAACAACCGACAGTTTTACATGTATAAAGACAAGAAGAAAACCTAGAAAACGACTCGTTTTGTTCTCTAATCAACTTTATCGAGGATTTATTTTGTATTACGTGTTTATTTACAAAAGCGAGGACAAAATTGATTTATCAAGGCTTTTAAATTTGAGAACGTTCATCATTGTTCATCATGTGGTTGAAAGTTCAGTCAAAACACGTGAAGAGCATAAAGGGTCATAAGTCAAAATCTAGTAAAAAGTAAGCGTTATGTATATCAGTCAGTCAGTTGAGTGCCATACGTGATACACACTTGAGCGATCATATCTCGAAAGAGACATGACTGACTGGGCAGAAGATTATCCCGCAGTAGGTTGTCATTACTTTCTGCGGTAGACTGGTTGCCAGCCAAGGCTATAGAACTCAGTCTGTCCTGTTTTTTTTTTTGTTTTTTTTTTTACCCAGAACTGCAGGGAACAGATGGATTAATACCTTTCCCAAGGGCATTTGTGCGTAAGTGAATGCAAGGAATTCAATTGGAATTCGAACTCGGCTTCCCGGTTTCTCGTTCCGAGTCATATATGTATATGTATAATAATAGCGTGTTTGGCTTTTTCTTATCCCTTACACATACAGGATGAGCAAATTTACGAGTGTCATATGTAACAGCTGAAGTATGAATGTCCTTAATGATAAACTTAATAAACAGTGCCGAAAAGTATATTTTCGACATTAAAACAGCTTCATATGACGAGCAACATTTGCATTAATTATGTACAAATATATTTAATAATATTAGCAGATTCGCATACTGTTTGGTTAACACTCATTCCCGGTCTTTTGAACAGTAATAGCGGACTAACTTTAACTTGGCATAAAATGACAACCATATTAAATATAATATTGTTTTCTTGTTTCAGATTTGTGTGACAACAATCTGTTGAATGAAGAACAAATTAAGCAAAATGTCCAGTGAACTCGAGAGCCGTACTGCAATTATTATGGCCCTACGTTGTGGCCGCACGCCCAAAGAGATTGTTGAATTTTTTCATTTCCCAAAATTTCCCAAAATCAATCGCCAGAATGATAAATGGATTTGCAAGGACCCAGATGATGTTCCTGTGATTGGCAATTAAGTTTTCTGACAGAATCCAAGTCCTTGAGGTGATCTCCGATGAAGGGGATATCATGCCTCTCCCACTTCTTTTGCAAAGGTCAGACCGTGACGAAGGAGGTCTACCTGGATATCATGAAGAATGTTGTGAAGCCATGGATTGTTCTGGTAGCTGCAGGAAGCCATGGCTCTTCAACAGGACGGAGCTTCTGCTCATGCGTCCAATTTGGTCCAGGCTTGAAGTGACGTGTTCTGGTCAAAGAAGTTCGGGCAATCTAGTAGCCCAGACCTGAATCTTTGCGAGTATTACCTATGGGGTGTCGTACTTGAGAGACAGTCCAACAAACGTGCAGATAACACTGTCGACTCCCTGAGGACTGCCATCATTGAGGCCGTGGCCAACTTGTCCAGGGAGCAGGTGACCAACGCCTGTAGAAGGTTTCGGCCTCGTGTGCAAGCTGTGATTGAAGCTGGAAGGGGCTGCATTGAATAATATGGTAGAGAGATCATACAACAATGTTATAAAGAAATGTGTCATGTAAATACTTGTCATCTAATCTAATCTAAACATATTTATAAATGGAACTTTGTCTGTGTGTGTGTGTGTGTGTGTGTGTGTGTGTCTGTGTGTCTGTGTGTCCGTTACCTATAGATTCCGCAATGGCTGAACCAATTTTCTTGAAAATTTACACAGTTGTACTATAAGCGTCTGTGAGTGTTCTTAGCTAGGTTTTGTGTTGAGATAATCGATAATCGAAAAAATCGGGTTATAGAAGGAGTGGTCCGATTTTAATCAAATTTGATACACTCATAGACAAAGACATAAGAAAGGATATTCAGAAGTTTCAAAGTTGCAGTTCTTACAATAGTGCAGAATATATATATATATATATATATATATATATATATATATATATATATATATATATAAAAGGCAAGATGTTTGTGTGTGTGTCTGTTTTTATGCCTGTATGTCTTTATTTTTTTCAGCCCTTTTATTTTAATTTTTGCTTCGGGTTTGGCTCTAAGTAGCTATAATTGTAGTTCTTAGTCTCAGTCATGATACCATTTACTCAGAGGACTTATTTAGCCTTCAGAATTCAGTTTACGATGAAAAAAACTTATTTGATATCGATACCAGGAAATCAAAATTTGACTTACATCCATTGATTTTTCTTTCAGTCTACGGTTTCGCTTTAACTGGAAGCAACTATTACTTTTTATTCTTTCGTGCCAACGTTCAAAGAGTCTGAGCTCCAGGACCATGGATTAGTTTTAAAGCTTTCATTACACCCGAGCAACGCCGGCTATCCTGCTAGTTCTGAAGAAACAAATTTTTTTCTTTATATGTTTTTCCGGATTGAAGTGCACTCCCCTGTATTTCTTGTTTCCTGATTACCGATTCCTTCGAAAGTCATCTCATTCTCTTTCACTCCAAATAATCTCTTGCGTCTTAGTGGCATTATCGCCTTACTTATGGGTGAATTAATTTAAAAAGTACTGTTTTTTTTTTAATTAAAAGTGTGGGTATTTTAATTAATGATTTTTTAAGAAAAGTTAATCGATGTATGGGATTCAAGAATATAGAAGATGGAAATTAACGTTACATTTACATTTTTGGAGATTCTTGCAGAAATGCCCACGGGAAATTCAGGAATACTTTTCTTCTCACGCAGCTTTTGCTTAACAAGCAGGGTAGACTGTTCTCTTTAAACTTTGATGGCAGCAAGTCTAAAATAAAAATGTATCTGAATTAAAACCGTAGATAAGGCAAATGGAAACGATATCATATCTTTCCCAAGGACCCATGTCGATTCAGAGATAATAAAGAAATGGTGTCTGTAGAAAGCCATGATCACCTACGCCTCGAAGTAGCATGGGTTTAAAAACGTTCTAATTATAGCCACCAGGAGGAAACCATTTCTAATTCATTTTTAAATGTAATGAAGAATAAGTTTATCAGACATGACAAGAAGGTTTTCTTCCCGTTGATATTTTACAAGGAAATCCTCTCAGAACCCCATCACTCAAAATAAATAAATAAATAAATTAATAAATATAAATAAATAAATAAATAAATAAATAAAATTAATTAAATAAATAAATAAAAATAGGTAGTTAATTTTTCTCTTCCATGAGGAACAATGATAACTGAAACGAACAGAATTAATATCCTACAAGATATTCACACGAACAATATAACATAATTGGGCCATTTCATACATTTGTTGATACTTTTTTTTTTTATTCATGTCACCCCAAACAAGGCAGAAATGCCACTGGTCTGCAAGTATTTAGAGTGAGAGAGTCAAAAAGGCACATGAGATGTCAAAGAAAAGATAAAAGATGGAAGAGAATCAAGCAGATAAAAGATAGCAACTGACGTTGCATTTAAACTTTTGGAGATTGTCGCTATCAGGGAAGCAAGTTACACAAACGAGAAAAGAAACTGTTAGAGTAGAAGAGACGGTTACATTTAAATATTTCGACGGTAAAAGGGTGGATTTAGATGCCAATCTAGTCAGTCAGTTAAGTGCCATACATAAAACACGTTTCGGCGATCATGTCTCGAAAGAGACATGACTGACTGGCAGAAGATTATCCCGCAGTAGGTTGCCATTGCTTTCTGCGGTAGACTGGTTGCCAACCAAGGCTATAGAACCCAATCTGTCCTGTTATTTAACCCATAACTGGAAGGAAGAGACGGATTAATACCTTTCACAAGGGTATTTGCGCGTAAGTGAATGCAATGAATTCTGGAATTCGAACTCGGCTTCACGATTTCTCGTTCCAAGCCGATATCCAATGCACCACAACGCACATCCAATCTAGTAGCATGATTAAATTCATGTGGTCAGAGAACCAGGAAAAAAAAAACAACTCGTCAGAGCAGTTGCCATAAAAATACTTATAGAAAAGACAGAGGGAAGCCACATAAGATCGGTGAGAAAGTAACTGAAGACAATCTGCCAAATCCGGATCGATTATATTGCAAACCCTCTTTTGCATTTTGTTGGGAACCCCGAGATGATCAGCACCCGACCAGATATAGCAACTGCATTCAATGCGCGGACGAATGGTAAATTGATAAATGTTCAAGATGGATTCTGACGAGGAAAACTTCCTGGCCCGAAACAGTGATTCAACCATCTTCTGAAATGAGGTACATTATTTATACTGTTCGGACTGTTGTTCTCATCTTTATTGCCAAAATTACGACAGTTGTACACTCCGGTCTTCTTCAAAATTCAGTTCGAAATTTCAATTAACTGAAAAAACACCGGAGAGTACAATGGTCGAAACGTCGTGAATCTAAACTTATTTATAAATGGAACTTTGTCTCTGTGTGTATATGTGTGTGTATGTCCGTTACCTAGAGACTCCGAAACAGCAGAAATTTTTCTTGAAAATTTACACAGTTGTACTATAAACGTCTGCGAGTGTTCTTAGCTAGGTTTTGTGTCGAGGTACCCCCGATAAATATCGAAAATCGATAATTGAAAAAATCGGGTTATAGAAGGAGTGGTCCGATTTTAATCAAATTTGATACACTCATAGACAAATACATAAGACACGATATTCAGAAGTTTCAAGGTTGCAGTTCTTACAATAGTGCTGAAAATCGATAATATATATATATATATAAAAGGCAAGATGTTCGTGTGTGTGACTGTTTATCTGCCTGTATGTCCTTTATACAAATCCACAATTTTTATCTGATTCTCACCAAACTTCACACAAATATTCTTTAGGCTGAGTCTGAGATCTAGGATCATGGGTTAGTTTTAAAGCTTTCATTACACCTGGGCAACGCCGGGCTATACTGATAGTATAGTAATAAAGATGAGAATAGCATTCTGAATATTGTAAATAATGTAACGGTTTATTTAATATGCAGGAGCAAATTAATACTTTTGCGAAAAAGACATGTAAAATACAAAGCTTCCAAAGAAAGATTGAAGATGAGACATGAACAAAAATTGAAATTTTTTTAAAAGTGAAAATTATTTCTTTCCAGGGCAAAGAACTGGCAGGATGATAATAATAGCATGATTAGCTGTTTCCTTTTAAGGAAACATTTGTCGACTGAAGAGTTAGCATCAATATCAGTTGGCATGAAATCTTTCTCTTAAAGCAGTTTTTAAGAGAAAATAGATTCCGGAAGTCCAATAATTGTTATCGCTCTTTCTGATACTGACATCGCTCTTTCTTTTGTCATCGCTCTTTCTAATACTGACATCGCACTCTTTTATTTGTTATTACCCTTTCTAATACTGACATCGCTCTTTCTTTTGTTATCGCTCTTCTTAATACTGACATCTCTTTTATTTGTTATTACCCTTTCTAATGCCAGCATCGCTCTTTTCTTTTGTTATCGCTCTTCTTAATACTGACATTGCTCTTTTGTTATCGCTCTTTCTGATACTGACATCGCTCTTTCTTTTGTCATCGCTCTTTCTAATACTGACATCGCACTCTTTTATTTGTTATTACCCTTTCTAATACTGACATCGCTCTTTCTTTTGTTATCGCTCTTCTTAATACTGACATTGCTCTTTTGTTATCGCTCTTTCTGATACTGACATCGCTCTTTCTTTTGTCATCGCTCTTTCTAATACTGACATCGCACTCTTTTATTTGTTATTACCCTTTCTAATACTGACATCGCTCTTTCTTTTGTTATCGCTCTTCTTAATACTGACATCTCTCTTTTGTTATCGCTCTTTCTGATACTGACATCGCTCTTTCTTTTGTCATCGCTCTTTCTAATACTGACATCGCACTCTTTTATTTGTTATTACCCTTTCTAATACTGACATCGCTCTTTCTTTTGTTATCGCTCTTCTTAATACTGACATCGCTCTTTTGTTATCGCTCTTTCTGATACTGACATCGCTCTTTCTTTTGTCATCGCTCTTTCTAATACTGACATCGCACTCTTTTATTTGTTATTACCCTTTCTAATACTGACATCGCTCTTTCTTTTGTTATCGCTCTTCTTAATACTGACATCTCTCTTTTGTTATCGCTCTTTCTGATACTGACATCGCTCTTTCTTTTGTCATCGCTCTTTCTAATACTGACATCGCTCTCTTTTATTTGTTATTGCCCTTTCTAATACTGACATTGACATCGTTCTTTCTTTTGCTATCACTTTTTATAATACTGATATCGCCCTTTTTCTAATACCTCCTTAAAATTTTGTTTAAATTAGCTTGGAAAGACAACGTCTTGATTATATTATATTATTTTACCTTCTAGCCAAATGTGCTGTTCTTTTTATTTTTTGCCGCTGTTGGAAGTCTCCAAGTGATGTTTTTTGGAGTATTTGGTTAAGTATTTTTTAACATTTGACTAGAAGGAAAATAATATTATATAATCAAGACGTTGTGTTTTCACGCTAATTTAAACGAAATTTTATGGTGGAAACCTCCGTCAGTATTAGAGCAACAAAGATTAGTTGACTTCAGGGATCTATTTTTTAATGCGATTAAAACATTAGTCAGGATCGATTACAGTCAGGATCGATTACATTGCAGATCCTCCTTTGGATTTTGTCAAGAACCTCGGCTGAATAGCAGGATCATCCAACCAGAAACTATCCATAACGCAGTCTATTCTATGTTCCATTTCCTGACTTTCGATGCTAAATACATTATACTGATACAAACAACAACGTATTGCAAGTATTTCGTGTTTATTATGATCGATTTAGGATATGTCTTATGACAACTCTCAATTCAAATTCCTTACCTTCGGCGCTAAATACATTACACTGATACAAACAACCAGGTATTGCTAGTGTTTACTGTTCATTAATTCTACTTTCTGAAATTTTATGATTAATTTAAGATATGTCTTATGACTACTTTCAATCCAATTACAGATCGTAGTTTTTGTTTTGAAAAGGTCTGTCTTAAGTTTTAGTCTATGGAGCAGTTGGTAAAAATATTGACTTGTTTGTTATCAGTTTAATACAATTGTTGTTTATTATTCAAATATTGAGAATTTACATGTTTACAGAATTCTCTTTTATTATTTATATTTGTAAATAATATTATTAAGATGATATGAACATGTACTTAGATATGAAGAAATTTTGAATAAGTATTAATGTATTATTTTTGGTTTTGTGGCAGCTGCAAAGTGATTTGATGAAATACAGAAAAAAAAAAAGACAAAAGCAGTTAACGTTTGTGAATAGAACACATTGAAGAACAAAAATTCGAAAGAAGGAAGAGAGATGAGACATTTTTTTTAATCATTTCACCCCGAGCAAGGCAGAAATGCCACTGATGAGCTGGGGGCTACATAACTGTAAAAAGATTAATTAGAAAAGAGTGAGGAGTACAAACTAGTTAGAAAGGAGCAATAGAAAGCTGAGAATGCAGGTGCGATGACAGATACATAGGTGGAGAGAAAGGGAAGGATATACGGGGGTGAGAAGAGAGCTAGAGTCCAGTGGTTAATAGATGAGTATCGACATTGCATTTAAATTTCTGGGGGTTGTAGCTGTCAGGAAAGCAAGAATATGGGAGAGAGTTCCACAGGCGGGAAGTGCGAGAGAAGAAGCTGCAGGAGTAGAATTGTCGTCTGCATTTGGCTAACCTGACTGTGAATGGGTGGGACCCAGTTGCCAGTCTGGTTGCACGAGTAAACACCTGTTGAGGAGGCACCAGTGACTTAAGTTCGTCCGAGCAGAAGCCATGAAAGTATTTATAGAACAGACAAAGGGAGGCCACATTTCGACGGTGGGGAATTGGCTGCAGTCGAGCCGCCAGATCAGTACCTATCACATTACAGACTCTCCTTTGGAGCCTGTCGAGAACACTGAGGAGAACGGAAGGGGCGCCTGACCATAAATGGCAGCAGTACTCCATGCACGGACGGATGGTTGACTTGTATATATGCAGGATGGATTCAGGCGGAAAAATCATCCTGGATCGGCATAGTGACCCAACCTTCTTAGCAGTAGATTTGGCTATGGAATCAATATAGTGGTTCCATTTGAGGTCTGAGGAGAGGGTAAGGCCGAGGAGGCGTAGTGTGTTGCTCTCAGGGAGAATCGCTTGGTCCATGCTTATGGGAGGCAGGAGAGGTTGCCTGTGACATGAACGACAAATTGAAACTTTAGATATAGAAGTGAAACTAATTAAAACACGAACATGGAACTGGAATAGTTAGTTGCAAAATGAATTGATAAAATATAAATATACAGAAGACAACAAAAAGTAACAATTATTGCAAGAGGAGAAGTAAATCAGAAGATATTATTAAAGGAATCCCGATAAAAATATTGACGCAAAGTTAAGCTATTCAAAACAAAATAAGACATTCTCTATACATCTTTTAACTTTCATTTCAAAACTTAAGATTAAGAAGCTTTAGACCTGACTTAAGAAATTTTCACTTTGATTTCAGAAATTTGAACTGGGATGTGCGTTGTGGTGCTATGGATATCGAATCGGAACGAGAAATCGGGGAGCCGAGTTCGAATTCCAGTTGAATTCCTTGCATTCATTTACGCGCAAATACCCTTGGGAAAAGTATTAATCCGTCTCTTCCCTCCAGTTATAGGTTAAATAATAGGACAGATTGGCGTCTATAGCCTTGGTAGGCAACCAGTCTACCGCAGAAAGCAATGGCAACCTACTACGGGATAATCTTCTGCCCAGTCAATTGGAATTCGAACTCAGCCCTCCGATTTCTCGTTATCAAGGATTTATTTTGTATTACGTGTTTATATATAAAAGCGAGGACAAAATTGATTTATCAAGGCTTTTAAATTTGAGAACGTTCATCATTGTTCATCATGTGGTTGAAAGGTCAGTCAAAACACGTGAAAGGGCCATAATTCAAAGTCTAGTAAAAAGTAAGCGTTATGTATATCAGTCAGTCAGTTAAGTGCCATACATGATACACGCTTGAGCGATCATGTCTCTAAAGAGGCATAACTGACTGGGCAGAAGATTATTCTGCAGTAGGTTGTCATTACTTTCTGCGGTAGACTGGTTGCTAGCCAAGGCTATAGAACCCAGTCTGTACTGTTATTTAACCCAAAACTGGAGAGAAGAGACGGATTAATGCCTTTCCCAAGGGTATTTGCTCATAAGTGAATGCAAGGAATTCAACAGAAATTTGAACTCGGATACCCGATTTGTCAATCCGAGCCAATATCCACTGCACCACAATGCACATCCATAATCAAATAAGGCACAGAAGAAAATCTTCATAAAAATAGTTACAAGAAATCAAAACCTGTCAAATTGATAAAAGTTTTCTTATTTCTTTCTCATGTAATCACTGTGTGTGTGTGTGTGTGTGTGTGTGTGTGTGTGTGTGTGTGTGTGTGTGTGCATGCGCACAGAATATTTTTTTTTTACCCAGAACTGCAGGGAATAGATGGATTAATACCTTTCCCATGTGTATTTGTGCGTAAGTGAATGCAAGGAATTCAACTGGAATTCGAACTTGGCTCCCCGATTTCTTGTTCCGAACCGATATCCACTGCACCAACATTCAGTACTCATGTTGGCGAAGAACACGCCCGAATCTAAAAGGGTATACAATAAGAAGGATATATTCTACAAATAAATAAATAAACTGGATGAATAAGATGGAGAAACAACGGAAACAACACTCCTATCCACAGTAATAAAAAAAAAAGTCCCTTCCTCAGAACAAATGAAAGTAGGGATTTTTTTTTTTATGTGGTTACGGGAATGAAGGAAAAGATATGTCTGTAAAGGGGATTGTAAATTAGAATCTCCGAGACAAGAAAACAAACATAATATAAACATTAGTGTATAAACTTTGCAAAGAGCGTTCTGGTATAGTCTTCTGGAAAGCGCAAGGCGAAGATGTTATTCACGGGTTACAGTTTAAGAGATTTACGTCACCAAAAACAGCAACTGTAGAAATGCTGGAAGGAAGGAAGGATCTCCAATTGCATAAAAAAAAGATAGACACTCCTAATTCAGAAGTATCCTGCAAAAAGTGAAAAAAATAGTAATAATCACCTTTCCAGAACAAGATAAAAACTTAAACAAATATTCGTACAAAAAGCTTGTTTTTAAATGCAGAAAAGAAAACAAATTCGTACTACGCTACCACATCAGTACTCAAAAACTAGATAAAATCGTATAACGTAAATCAAATAAATTTTATTTCAAAAGCTAAAATTTTGAACTGAAGAACATATAAAATTAATAAATGAAATATATAAATAAATAAAATCAGACCACGTAAGTAAACTGCAGTAGTAATTTGGCAACCTTTTATATTATATTATATTAGTCCTGGGCATGACGGTAAACTGCTTCCTGCAGCAAGGCCTCTGATTGGGAGGTTGTGAGGAGCATGGAACTACTTCTTAATTGCTGTTGTTTTCAAATAGTTAACCCCCAAACTGGAGTCAAAACACCATGAAAGTATAAAAATACACTTTTTATAGAAATATATACATAAAAATAG
The DNA here is from genome assembly GCA_037127315.1 of Ascarosepion bandense. NCBI lineage: Eukaryota > Metazoa > Mollusca > Cephalopoda > Sepiida > Sepiidae > Ascarosepion > Ascarosepion bandense. Next base: position 1,272,581 of record JBBBDQ010000384.1, read on the forward strand.
ACTTTTATAGACAAATATATATTTTTGAAAAAACATTACCAACAATACATTTTTGAAGAAAAAATTATTACCATACATTTTTGAAGGAAAAAAATTCTCAGCAAAACATTTTTGAATACAGAACTAGAAGACATTTTCAATTTTCTAAAATAAAAAAGAATAAAAATAAAAAAATTAATTAGAATTTGACTAAATCAACCGTTTCATGATAACCGAACTAAAAAAAAAGAAAGAAAATCCTTTAAAACCCTACCCTTTTGGCAGTAGAGGTTGATATGCCGTTTAACAAAACTGAAACTCAGTTATATATATATATATATATCACTAGGCAGCAAGTATTCAACCAAATAAGTCTGATTTAAAAAAGTCTGTCTATTTAATTTTGTTGTTGTATTTTTCCAATTTTTGAATGAAGTGTTGAGTATTACGAACGTTAACCATGACGTCACCGTAAACGCATTTTAAACTTCCAGCTACCCAACGAAGACCATGATGTAGACAAAGGAGTTCTAATAACGACACAGACACCGTATTGATTCTTGAAAATGACTGTGATGGTCGAAACTGCTTGAGCAAAACAATAATAAAGTATTTATTTACAAAGTTTATCGACACTTTCGAGCGCAACAATTTAGACCTTATTAAAAAAAAACTGGGAAAAAATGTATATTTGGTCAGCAACGTTTCGTTCAGATATATTTCGTGGAAGATAACAGGCAAGGAAATTTTGAGGAATTCCTTTATTATTGAGTTTTATAATATTCTTAAATTTTTCCGTTTAGTGAATGCTAGTAAATGTCAAAATTGTCCATACTATCTATCGCTTTAGACATTTTGCAAGACGTTTGTTGTTAATTTCTTTTCACGGTTGTCTTTTAAGAAAAGTGTTTCTCAAGAAAATATATATACACAACCCGTCATAATTATTAGGTCACTCCAGTGTTTAAAAAACACTGTTTCATATTGTTTTTTTAGTATTTATTGCCAAGTGAATAATTGTAAATGAAAATAGAATGGTTCTTTTGTTAATAATGCACAATAACATGTGCATCAAATGAATTTATAAATATTTAATAATTGCCTATAGTGCAGTTTCATCAATGAAAGAATAAAAAAGAATTTAGGGTGATTCGGACGAACATAGTGTGTTCTGATGAAATGAGCTAATTTAGCTCATAGAAATAAATTATAATTTGTAACCAGACTAAATGATGTGTTGAGTTTTCCTTTATATAGATATATTTCTGAAATTTTCTGGTCGATAAACATAGTAGACACTGTTCAAATAATAAAAATGCGGTGTCTATTTCAAATACGGAAAATCTATTTTAATTTTGTTTGAAATAATATATATGTACATGTATATGAATAAAATAAGTAAAGAACAAGTAGCAAAAAAGGTATCTTTAATCTAACATGTTTCATTTTTAACAAGCTTCTTCAGAGATTTATTAAAGATGAATGATTTAGAAATCCAAGAGACAGTATATTGGATGAGGTATCGTTTCATTGGTCAGATACGTGTCACGTGTGATAAAGCAATGGATGAATATTAAATGTCGAAGAATAAACTTGTGTCTGTATATATGTGTGTGCCAACGCGTAATAAAACTTTAGATGTTTATTATGAAGTAGCGTTGCTCGGGTGTAATGACAGCTTTAAAACTAATCCATGGACCTGGAGCCCAGACTCTTTGGACGTTGGCACGAAAAACTAAAAAGCAATAGTTGTTTCCAGTTAAAGCGACACCGTAGACCGAAAGAAAAATGAATGGATGTAAGTCAAATTTTGATTTTCTAGTATCGATATCAAATAAGTTTGTTTCGTCGTAAACTGAATTTTGAAGGAAAAATAAATCCTCTGCATAAATGGTATCATGGCTGAGACTAAGAACTACAATTATACCTACTTAGAGCCAAACCCGAAGCAAAAACTAAAATAAAGGGCTGAAAAAAATACAGACATACAGGCAGATAAACAGACACACGCACAAATATCTTGCCTTATATATATATATATATATATATATATATATATATATATATATTATCGATTTTCTGCACTATTGTAAGAACCGCAACCCTGAAACTGCTGAATATCGTTTCTTATGTCTTTGTCTATGAGTGTATCAAATTTGATTAAAATCGGACATTTTCTATAACCTGATTTTTTCGATTATCGATTTTCGATATTTATCGGGCGTACCTCGACACAAAACCTAGCTAAAACACTCTCAGACGTTTATAGTACAAATGTGTAAATTTTCAAGAAAATCGATTCAGCCGTTTCGGAGTCTATAGGTAACGGACACACACACGCACACACAGACAAACACCCACACATATACACACACAGACAAACACCCACACATATACACACACAGACAAAGTTCCATTTATAAATAAGTTTAGATGTAAGTATATGTAAGCGAAAATAATGTGTGTTAAGTGCATTCAGATCATAGACATATATATATATATATATATATATATATATATATATATATATATATGAAAGTTGACTGTAATTGGGAGTGAGTGTTCATACTTTCTGCCTCCAAATTGTTTGATTGGCAAGTTTGTATTTTTTTAAAAAATATATTCATTGAAGTAATTCAAGTCCTGCACAAGGTCGAAATAAATGGCACCCAGCGGTATCGAACTTTCTAGCAATGGCTTGCAATACTCACTGGCAATGCATTGCTTCTGGCAGACACCCATCTTATCTATGTGTCTACCGCTTGAGACCTAGCCTCAGATGATCAACACCGTCTCTGCGTTATTGTAGCCAAACCTTTTTGTAACGGGTCGTAACCACCTTAGATAGAAACAGTAGCCCGCAAGAGGGCGAAAGAGCCAATGGCGTCAACAGTTTCGCGATTATTATTATTATTGTTTGGTGGGGTACCCTGCCATAAGCAACAAGCGGAACATCTCTGATGTAGGTAGTCAGACTTTAATTACTTTTCTTATTTGTTATTGTCGTTTTGTCTACATGATTTCTGTTAATCTTTTTTTCTTTCTTCTTAGCTTTAGAGTCCGTTCTTCGTTTGAAGATGTTAAGGTTATACGCCATGTTTTTGATGTCATACAACTATTAATAATAATCAGTTACAGACTTCAAAGGCTAATTTGTAGTCGAGGATATCATAGAGCGAGCACATAATAACAATAAATAAAATGTTCACCCACTCTTAAGGCTCGAGAGCCGCTCCAGATAAAGGATTACTGTTACAGTGGTTCTGATGAATGAGGTGTATGACATGAATTTAAGAGAGGATAAGAAGAAGATTATGAGGCTATGGATGTACAGATAACGATTGACTAATGAGTTAAAAAGGTTAAGACTATCTGGAGTCTGTTTTACAAAGTAGCAGTCCTTGTGAAAAAAAAGCTGTGTTTTTTTTAGTTTCTTCTTAGACGACAGTCTATCAATATTTTTTTTAGACACGTAGTTTTTAGCTCAATTATGATTTGAAAATGTGTCATTACGTAATGTTTGATCTATGTAATTGTAAATTACCATTGGGTTAAGTGTACTAACAAAAAAAGAAGATTATGTTTAAAAAGAAAATATTTCTCGTATATATATATATTAATTATATATTTGATTGAAACCTCGTTTAGGCTGGAAGCCATTCGTGGTCGAGCGGTCTAAAACGTTGCCAGATCAAATGGTAGCTTCCCCTATGTAAATAGGGGTCGCAGGTTCGAATCCTGCCGAATGGCACGCATTTTCGTAATAACAATTTATCGTAAATAATCAGGCCGGTAGATATAAATATATAATACTGTTTAAAACAAAACAGAATATCTACTTAAATACGAGTATCGATAAAAAATAATGTTCATACAATTCATTTCAAATTGTCGGTTGTTTATAACCAAGTTTCGTTAAAAAATTCGTTAATTTCCGTAACACACACACACACACACACACACACACACACATATATATATATATATATCTGTTGTAACCCTAAAAGGAGGTTGGGAATAATAGTATATCAGCAAGTACAAGAATCACACGCTGCATGAAGTAGACACCCTGTTAGAGAACTACTAGTCAGTATAACTGATTTTCTAAGCCGCTTAGATGTTTCACATGGTCGAAAGTACGGGGTAGCTAGTGAGGATCGAACTCACTACACAGTTCAAATGTGTTTTAGTGAGACAGTAACAGCAAATAATTTAAATACTGATTAAAGAAAATGAGCGTTAAAAGTATCTTGGAAATCTGAAAATGCTGAAACAGATCAAAATAGGATGAAAAATCTGACACTCAAACTCCAATTGGTACTCAAACTCCATTTGGTACACAAACCTCCTAAAAGCAAACCATTTACCGCATTCGTGGCAAATTCAATGCCACTAGCTCTATTTTTATTGCCCCAAATGCTGGTCGACCCAAATAGTTTACATAGAGGATCATAACCAATTTGTCGCCGAAGCTTTTGTCCCAACAAAAGAGTCTCTTTGAAATTGAAAATTTCACGAGCCTCTATGTAATCTCAAAATAGATTTTATCATTTACTGGCCATCTACTTTTAGACCCACCTGTATATATATATATACAGTGACACGCATAAGTATTGGATACATGTTATTTTCTGTTATAATTCTAGTTTATGTTCGCTATTTTGCCTGATATTTGGTAAGTAATATCTCGTAAATTTGTTTTAGTTGTATGTGGAAGGAAAATTAAAAACCCATGGTTGAATCCATTTTTTTATCAAAGCTCAAAAGTACCTTATGCAAAAGTATTGGCTACATCAATCTAATATTTTGTTGCGTAGCCTCTGTTTTATTTCACTGCTTCCAGTCGCTTTCTATAGTTGGCCACAAGCTTTCCACACTGATCCACCGTTACTTTACCCCATTCTTCCTTGCATAATTGCTCTAACTGCTTGGTATTTTTCGGATTCTGCTTATGAACTTTAACCTTCAAAGTATTCCACATATTTTCAATTGGATTCAAGTCAGGAGACTGACTTGTCCAATTGAGAGTACTCATACCATTATTTTAAAAACATTCTTTTGTAAGTTCTACGGTATGTTTGGGATAATTGTCGTGTTGAAGCACGAAATTCCGACCATGTCCTAAAGAAGTTGCAGATTTCTTAAGGTTCTTTAGAATCCCCCGTTACATGCTACCATTCATTCTGTCATGGATAACTTGTAACTCACCAGTGCCCTTGGATGAAACTAAACTTAATTGTGGGGATGGTATTGTGCTTGTTGAAGGCAGTGCCATTTTTTCGCCAAACACTTGTCGCTGTGTTCCTTACGAATAGTTCAACTTCCGTTTCATCCGACCAGATTACCTTTTCCAAAAACTGCATACCTTTCTTTTCAAGTTTTAACAAACTTTAATCGGTCTTTGACATGTTTGGTTTTCACTAAAAGCACTTCTTTTGGTCATCTTGAATGAAAGCCTGTACGATATACAGCTCTGCTAATGGTATCCTTACTTACATTAATTCCAGCACCCTCAAGATCAGTTTTAATTTCAGAACGAGTAATAAAGGTTTTTTTTTTTGCACATTTCTGCTGATCCACCTTGAAGTCCTCTCATTTATTTTTCTCGGTGTTCAATTTCTTGGAAGGTTTGCTGTACCGTCGCCATACTTCTTATACTTTCTGATGATATTTCCGAATGTACTTAGTGTTAAATTCGTTTCTTTGCTAATTTTTCGGTAACCTTGTCCTCCTTTGTGACGTTCAATGATTCTATCTCGCATATCTCTGGATAATTCTTTAGTTTTTGCCATTTTTAATCCTTTAATTGCAGAATGCACATCAAAGTGTCAGATGATTAGTAACACTATCTTGTAAGCAATTTTGTGCTTCTCTGATTGGTCAGAGATAAGATTCTAACACTATCGAAACTTTGAATATTTAAATTTCTTTTAAAATACAAAGTTTCGATTGGAAATTTGAAAAAAATTGTCATGTATCCAATACTTTTGCAGGGTAATTTTGAACTTTGATAATAATGAAAAAAAAAAAAAAAAAAAAAGAAAAAAGAATGGATTCAACCATGCGTTTTTAATTTTCATTCCACATACAACTAAAACAACTTTACGAGATATTACGAACCAAATATCAGGCAAAATGGCAAATATAAACTAGAGTTATAACAGAAAATAACATGTATCCAATACTTATGCGTGTCTTTATATATATATATATATATGTATATATATTGTTAAAAATAAGAAACAATGGATGTTTATTATGTTTAATCATGAGCCGTTCTAAACATCGTATTTTGGCTTTAATTTCAGGTAAAAATTCTCCAAATATATGTTTAGAAAATTATCAGCTGCCTCGATACACTATATATATATATATTATTTAATTATTTAGCTATTGGTCATAATTAGATTATATCAGTACACAGTTGTATTAAAAAGTGTTCAGTACAATTATTTTATAGAACTTATGAATGTTTCATTTGTAAAGGAATTATTACGCAACTCAGGTTTCTACCTTTCGGTGTTTTCACGCGATTTACAATAAGTGATTTTACCATTTTTTTTTTTGTTAAACCTTCACGTAACAGGGATCTTTTATGGACCCAAAATTTTCAAAATTAGAAGTTACTTAAAGTACTTAGAATTTTTCATCCATGATTGTATGATCCTACTGGGTATTTGTTGACATGTTTACACTTCGTCATAATTCCTGTTCTTTCATTCAGTAATTCATTTTTGTTTGGGAATAACATAATAGCCAACTTTTCTTCCTGGCACAGTCTATGTATTTTACTGCTGTTGTAAGGCTTGGCTGTTTATATTATACTCCACGTTATGTCGGGGTCTTTTCCATATTTTAATTTCAATTTCCACACGTCGCTAGCCAGTTTTGTACAATTTTTAAAGTTTTCTTGATTAAATGTAGACTTATGGTTATTCCATCTAGCTTTGAAAGTGTTTTTGGTAGATACCAAATATGTTTTGTTTTAAATATTTAAATCATGTATTTTGCTTTGTAAATAACCACTTTTGCATGACAAAGTCCTTGAAGTGGGCATTTATTTTTGACCCTACAGTTACATTCCTTATTAATGATGTTGTTTTGCACATTGCTATTTAGGTTTCTGGCGTTTTGTTCTTTAGGTAGTTTTCTAAATACTAGTGCAGCTACAACTGAGTTTGATGGTATTTCTATTGAAAATTTCATTTAATTCTGAGCTTTATAGAAAGTGTTTATCGATCAGTTTAAAACAATATTTGTCTAATATTGGTTTTTAATTCTAAGTTAAATGGTGGGTTGAACAAGATAGTGTTTCGATTTCTATTATTGTTTTTTTTAAATTTTCTACTTGGTTGGGGATTGTATTTTAAAATATTGTAACCCGGGTAGGTTGGTGTTGAATCCTTAATTATTGAGCATATATATATATATATATATATATATATATATATAACTTTCTGTGTGTGGATATGTTTTGGGGCTTATTTCGGTATGTGAATTTTTGTACCATATTTGAATTTATAAAATTTTGTCTTTAGATCGTTGCTGATGAAGCGAGAATTTTCTCGCTGAAGTAGGTCGTTAACGAATGTAGAATTCGGAATTATTTCATATGTTATATATATTTGGCTCTGTAAATAGATAATACTATTTACATCGAACCCTCCACCTGAATAATTTTTAATATTAATAAAATTAATATTAATAGGATCTAGTTTTGGGGATATATATATATATATATATATATATATATATATATATATATATATATATATATATAATAGTAGGTTACAATTTCCTTTAATATAAATAGCATAAACTAAGCCAAAAATACAAAATTACGGTTTTGGCGTTAAAAATAAAACAAAAACAAAAAACAAAAAACAAAACACCCCACTAAAAAAACAGCATTGAAAACTCATGTCTTGACTTAGTGAGGATCGATCATTCCATGCTTGACTGGCTTAAAGTCTTCAGCAGAGAATTCGTCACAGTTGGCGATTTGAAAATGTGCTGGATTCCTTTTTTTCTTCTATTTGTCATGCTTCTTCAGGACGTGACCGATCATAACTCTCTACAACTTCCTATTTTATTTTTACCAACCCTTCTGTTCCGCCATCCATTCACACATGTTTGTCAGGGGGGTAGCTGACCTTTGGCACTTGTAGCTTCAGGCGTTCTTTTTATTTCTTTTGCTATTTTTAAAGGACACATGCTCAGAATCAGAACAAAATACTGTTTTAATTTCTAGAGCACGTTATTAGGAAGGAGGAATTAAAGAATTTGATACTCAAACGATATATCAAAGGCAAGAGGTACAGGAAAGGCAGGAGGTCACATATCTAACAGAGTTTGTGTCAATGGATGACGGAACCGAGGGTAGGAGGTTTAGCAAAAGGGGACCGACGTTACTAAGAGGTATAAGGAATCGATGATTGGGGAGAGCCGTGGTCTGAGGAGGCATCATTATTAAAAGATTAAATATCTTGATTTGATAGTTATCAGTCCAAAGTGGTCGAACCACTTGCTTTTTATTGATTGATTGATTCGTTTTCTACGGCTTTTCAATACTTTACAGGTTATTTAAAGCCTGAAAATATTCTTAGACTGTTAGAATTTCTTTTTTTTTTTTTTTTTTTTTTTTTTTAATCATTTCACCCCGAGCAAGGCAGAAACGCCACTGATGTGCAGGGGGTTACATAAATGTAAAGAGATTAATTACAAAAGAGTGAGGAGTACAAGCTAGTTAGAAAGGAACAATAGAAAGCTGAGAAAGCAGATGCAATGACAGGTACATGGGCGGAGAGAAAGGGAAGGTTATACAGGGAATCGTTTAGTGATACTTGTCTTACTAATTAACCCATAGCATCGAGGGGGTGGAAGAGGTGAATTAATACCTTCCCCAATAGTATTTGCGCGTCAGTTAATATAACAAACACAATGAGAATTAATAATTCCAAGCCTTTATCCATTACAACACCCGCACATCGAAGCTTACAGGACCTTCAACATGATACGGCCAGAAGCCACAAACAAGTTTTCATACTTTTGATTATTTATAACGTCTCCATAAAAATAGACAATTTTTCTTTATATTAGAGAAGCATTTTTATTTTTCTGAAAATAAAAGAATTATAGAAAACATTGTAGATTTTCTTTTGAATTTAGTATTAGAAATCATTTTTTGTTGTTTAACGGCATATCAACTCATGGCTCATTTAAAGTCGAAATTTTATTTTTCCATAAGTTTTGGTAATTTTTCTTTTTTTTACAAAAATGTATTGTTGGTAATTTTTTCTGATGTATTTTCATATTTTCATGTTTAGACCCTAATTTCGGGTTCACTATTTGCCGATAAGTAGGACTCTAACAGATACTACCACCTTGGAAATAACAGAAATTTAGAGGTGGTTCAAGGCTCCTCTAAACCTTGCTGCCGGATGCAGTTTATCGTCATACTCAGGACGTAAAAATTAACGCTAGTTTTGGCAATAAAAAAAAATAACAGTTAGAAATTGAGTGCTCGGAAGATTTTAGTTTTTCTGTGAACATTTGGACACACGCAAAATGCGTGTTTGCGTGCGCATGCATCAGAGTGAAACTTTTCCATGGCAAAGAAGGAAAACAGCAGCTGCCTCAATAGAATCAAAAGAAATTTTTATGAATGAAATCAGTTCAAACTAAACGCTTCCGATGTCACCTGACGCGCATACGTTTTGGCGAATTCACTATTTTCCTTTAATGGCTGAGAAAAAAATCGGTTAGAGGAGAAATTTCTCGTTGTTGTTTGTTGTTAAGTTCTTGGTGATTTCGTTTTCTGTTGGGTGGGGACAAATATGGGGTTATTGTTGTTGTTGTTGTTAACAATGGTGCTGATGATATTTTCGCTGGGCTGATGTTAACATTATCGATAGTGTCGGTTAATATTGAAGCTCGAGTTTATTGTGGGTTAGGGCGATTATGGAGCGTTTTTTGTGCTTTACTAATGATGTTGTTTTTGGCAGAAGTTGCGTTTGAAAAGTGAACAATGAGTAGTGATGGTGATTCTGACGGTGAGTTTTCTTCTAATGCCTGTTGGCAATGGTAGCAGGGAGACAGTTAAGGAGGATAGATGCATGTGTTTGAGGCAGACAGTCTGTGGGGAAATAAGGTTAAAAAGAAAAAGAAATCACAAAATTACAAGAACATCAATTTTGGCATTCTATATCCATCTGCCTATCAAAATACCTACAAACATAACTGTAAACACACACACGCACACACACACGCACACACACACACACACATATATATATGTGTGCGTATATATATATATGTGTGCATGTGGTATATATATATATATATATATATATATATATATATTTGTGTGTGTGCGGATATATATATATGTATATATGTGTGTATATACACACATATACACACACATATATATATATATATATATATATATATACATATATACGCACACACACACACACACGCACACACACACGCATATATATATGTGTGCGTATATATATATGTGTGTGTGCATGTGTGGATATATATATATATATATTTGTGTGTGTGCGGATATATATATATATATATGTATATATGTGTGTACACACACACACACACACACACACACACATATATATATATACGCACACACACACACACACACACACATATATATATAGATATATATGTGTGTGTGTGGATATATATATATATATATATATATATATATATATGTGTGCGTGGATCCACAACTATATAACTATATATGTATGCTAGTATGTATATACTGTGCATTTTATTTTCACACACTCATATAATTGCACATCTACACATACAGTGTGCGATGGATATATTGACGCCTAAATGACGCAGAAAAGAAAAAAACATTAACATCTCATTTTAACATATATATTCTACTAGATGTGCATTGTAGTGCAATGGATATCGACTCGGAACGACAAATCAGGGAGCCGATTTCGAATTCCAGTGGAATTCTTTGCATTCACTTACGCGCAAATAATCTTGGGAAAGATATTCATCCGTCTCTTTTCTCCAGTTATGGGTTAAATAATAGGACAGATTGGGTTCCATAGTCTTGGCTGGCAACCAGTCTACCGCAGAAAGTAATGGCAAAGTAATGGCGGGATAATCTTCTGCCTAGTCAGTCATGTATCTTTCGAGACATGATCGTCCAAGCGTGTATCACGTATGGCACTTAGCTGACTGATTCTACTAGAATTACACAAAAATATTTTTGAAATACTAAACTGTCAATTTATTAAATAAAATCGTCATTGACTTTAACCACCACTTCGGAATCTTCTGAAACTCTTCTGGACTGTTTTCTTGTTTTCGTTAGTAAATGCTGCCATAATCTTTGTCTTCCGTTCATCATTGGTATTAAGAGAAGTTTTGTTGATCTCTCGCTCAACTGCGCCCCACACATCATAATCTGGGGAGTTAGGTGGCCACATATAAGGGAAGATTGTCTGACAACCATGACTGGCTTCTCATGCTTGTGTGGCATGGTGCAAAATCTTGTTGCCAGATATAGGGTCCTCCAGCAGCCACCCTCTTGATCCAGGGAAGTACTACTTCTTCAAGGATTTGATGCAGGCTCTCGTGTTGAGTTTGAAACAAATTTAACATTACTTATCAGAACGATCAGAGTGCGTTTTCTGAGCTTCCGTAGCTTTGCAATCACTATTGACACATCCAAATCTTCTGTACTGTCCATATATTGATACCGATATGTTCGTATTGTAGCTTCTGGCACAAATGCCAAGAGGTACAGCATGCCGTTTCCAAATTTCTTGCGTAGTGAACTGACTCGACTATACTGTGCAGTCGACAAATCAAAAATAAACAACGTGCAAGCGTGAAATTAAAAGTAGAAAATGGCGACTATTTACACCTCAAACTCTGCATATACGATCACATTAATATATATATATATATATATATATATATATATATATATATATGCAACTTTTCAGTATTTGAAAAACACAGATACATTTTCTCCTCTTCTTTCTGTATATATATATATATATATATATATATATATATATATATATATAAATGGTGAGGATAAACTAACAAGATTACCTTAATATAAAATATTAATTGTTAAATCCATATAGAGAGCTCGATGGGTGTTAACCAGAACGATATGAAGTTTATAAAGGAAAACTCAACACGTTATTTCAATTGGTTATAAACTATAGCTCATTTCAATGAGTTTAATTAGCTCATTTCATCAGACCTTACAATATATCCTCCATCTGGTACAACATTTCTGCCGGAATTAATCATTTTCTTAAAATGAAGAGAGGGATAACAATAAAATTAATAATAATAAACATAAAATTACAAACAAACAAATAAATAATAATAAAAATAAGGGGAAAGAGGAAAAAGAAGGAAAGAAAGGAGGAAAGAGGGAAGAAAGAATTCAAAAAGGAAAGAGAGTCCAAATAATAGCGTTGGATCTGTTTGAAGTTGTTCAGACCATCTTGAAAGGGTTTGACCTTTGAAAAAAACCCAATTCCCTTGACTGTTAGCGTATGAGCTAATTAAACTCATTGAAATGAGCTATAGTTTATAACCAATTGAAATGACGTGTTGAGTTTTCCTTTATAAACTATATATATATAGTTTATATAGGAAAGTGTACATTTTGTAGTAGTTTGTAAATGTTCTAAACTAGACTTTATAATAAATATTCATAGCACTATTTCTATATTTAAAACATTGTTTTAAATTAATGTTTTGAACGTTGTTAATATTTTCTTCGTTCTTTATTCGCTTGGATATATATATATATATATATATATATATATATATATATATATATATTAGTCATCCGCAGACAGATCTGTTTCCCTGTATCGCACCTCATCAGTACGATTAGACATCCGATTGCTTTTAACCTAGGATTGAAACCGGACCGAATTGGCGTCAGTCGGCGATTCTACCTCTGAGCTATGGTAGAAGGAGGCAGACTTTTAGCGTACAATGTAGTGCTCTCTCTATATATAATTTATTTTCCAACGATTTTACTCTTGATGACATGTTGGATGACATGACCCCAAAGATTATTAATAAATTCCTTCTTTTTAAAATAGTATATATATATATATATATATATATATATATATATATTGTGCAGGACAGAAGTTTATGTAGAATTTTTGATTTAATATTAGGAGGGGAGAGCAAAATATGTTTATATAAATTTTGCATTCGTCGACATTGAGCGAGACAAGAGTATCCTTATTATAAGGGCACAGTATTTGAATAAATTCGTTAATAGAATGAGCTTTGGCGGCCCGGAAGGAGGCTACCAACACCTTTAAATTTGTTGTTTTAAATTTTTTTGTGACTTTTTCCAGCGCAGTCTTATCGATTATTACTTACAGTTTCCGATTATCAAAACAAATCTGAAAAAATTTCAATATTTAAACAATTTTAGTGGGGTGGGCTCAGTTTCTCATACAACGTTATAGTAAATCGATCCTCCACTTTAGAACCACTCGCGTTGGGGTCGGTGTTTTTTTTTTTTTTTTTTTTTTTGGACGAGTTGTTGCTCTTGTTTTTGTCTTTTTCAAGTTTGCATCTTGCTCGGAAACTCCAAGAATGGATTTATTCAAAAATTTCGCAAAGGATTCAGTTGTTGAAAATAAGCAAACAAAAAAGTTAATTTCACGGGATCAATTTACTACAAGGTTGTATGAAAAACTGAGCACCGCCCCGTTAAAATTGTTTAAATGTTTAAATTTTCAAAAAACTTTTTTTTGTCAATCAGAAAGTTTAGGGTTTAATCGATAAGTTTGCACTGAAAAAAAAAAATGATAATCAACCAATTTACAGGTCGTCGTAATGTCGTACCAGCGAGTGGTTCCAAAATGTAGGATCAATTACCTATAACGCTGTATGAAAAACTGAGCCCCCCTTAAAATTGTTTAAATATTGAAATCTTTCCAAATATTTTTTGTCAATCGGAAAGTTTAGGGTGTAATCGATAAGATTACATTGAAAAAAGTCACAAAAATGAAATTATAGAATATCAAGATGAACCATGTTTGTTTACATTCTCATACAAATAGCCGGGATATAATCTCACAGTTTTGTAGAGTTTGATGAATTCGATTTTAGCGTTGTTGAATGTAATGAGTTTATTTATTTGACATTTTAAAAAAAGTTACTTTAATGTAAGAGTAAAAAGATTGGTAAAAGAGAAAGCCGGAAACCACATCCTAACAAGGGATGAGCCTCTTCACCTGTTCAATAGACGTAGGTGGAGTGGCTTTGTTTTGTTTTTTGAATATAAACTGAATCCAGTCAGATTACGTACTGCGCTGTATTCTATATTCATAAACTATGGTGGACATGGTCAACAGTAAACGTGTAAAAATTGCGATGAAATAAAATTCTTTATAGAGAGAAAGAGAAAGTGAAAAATAAGAGAGTGAATACAGTAGACAATAATTGTATATTTGCTTCTTTCTTTTTTTTTTAATCATATCATCCCGAGCAAGGCGGTAACGCAACTTAAGCGCAGGGGGCTACGTAGGAGTGAAAAGATTGGAAAAGAGAAAGCCGGAGACCATATCCTAAACAGGGAACAGGGTTGAGCCTCTTCACCTGTTCAATAGACGTGGGTGGAGTGTGAACCGGGCGATAGTTTAGTCTATCTACTCCAATTGAAAAAAAAAATAAAATAAAAAAAAAATAGTGAAAAGACTGGAAAAGAGAAAAACCGGAAACCACATCCTAAACAGGAAAAAGGGATGAGCCTCTTCACCTGTTCAATAGACGTGGGTGGAGTGTGAACCGGGCGATAGTTTAGTCTATCTACTCCAATTGAAAAAAATAAAGAAAAGAGTGAAAAGATCGGAAAAGAAAAAACCGGAAACCGCATCCTAAACAGGAAACAAGGGATGAGCCTCTTGACCTTACTCTTTCTAAGCTTGAATTAGTTTTTTTTTATAATCATTTCACCCCAAGCAAGGCAATACTGCCAATGGTGAACAGAGGGGTACATAAGAAGAGACTGGAGAGAAAGAGGAGCAGATCACAGTGGGTGTCGGAGAATGGGTAAAATAACAATGGAAACACTGATGTGAAGAGAGCTGCGTGAGTGTAGAGTGGAAAGGGTGAAGAACAAGATACAAGGGTTGTCGGAGAAAGGATGCGAGTCAAGGAGATAAGAGATGGTAATAAACATTGCATTTAAACACTTTGAGATTGTCGGTATCAGGGAAGCAAGTATACGGAAAAAAGTTCCAAAGGCGAGAGGTGCAAGAAAAAAAGCCGAGAGAGTAGAAGTTGCGGTTACATTTGATTGGTTCACTGCAAAAGGGTGGGACCTAGTTGATAGTCTAGTAGCTCGAGTAAATTCATGCAGAGGAGGCACCAGGGAGCTATGACTCAGGTTAAAAGCTGGGTTCGTTTTCAGTCGTGATATCCATATCTTATGCTTTCGGCCTTAAGGAAAGCTTGTACTCCAGGCTGAGTCATGAAATTTGTATTGGCTTATTAATTGTAGGACAGGTATAAAAATTTCGATATAAAGCTAATTTAAATAAAACAACAACTTTTCTCTATGGCATTGATAATATTAACGTTTGTGATAATGAAATATGTAGGGATAATGACGAGGAAACATGTTATTTTTAACGAAACAAGATAAGGAATTTATTAACAAAATTAGACATTTCTTTCATAACAAGTAACTCTGTATTCAGGAAGCCCCAAGTCACCCCAAATAGGGAATGAACCTCTTCTAGGTGCTGTTGCCGCTGGGACTGGTGGAAACTGTCCATCCTCTGATGTTGCAAGTGGAGGCTTTGATGAAACTGCTTCTATCATGAACCGTTTGCCTCCGACAATGTTTGGTAAGTTGGAATCAACTTAAAATCATTATTATTATTTTTTAATCTATGAAACCTCTTGCTATTCTTTATGAACGATTAAAATGACATGAGGCATATACAAATATATCTTTTGGTCAAAGCAAAAGGAATTTTGATATAGACAAAACTTTTATAACACAAATGTTTAGGATGTGGTTTCCGGTTTTTCTCTTTTCCAATCTTTTTACTCTTTTCTTTTAATTTTTTTCAATTGGAGTAGATAGACTAAACTATCGCCCGGTTCACACTCCAGCCACATCTATTGAACAGGTGTAGAGGCTCATCCCTTGTTTGATCAATTCAATACGCCGTCCGTTCTTTTTAAGTTACAATTCTCTTTCCTTTTTTGCGAACCCAGACGATGACAATTTTTTCTTTTCTTGTTTATTTGATTTTATTTTGTTTTATCTTTTTCTTTTTCTTTTTTTAATTTCTTTGCAAATCTATAGAAAAAGGAAAATTAAACTGATTTTTCTCCAGTTTCTGAAAGGATTTTTCTGTTGCTGAGGTGATGTGTTATCCTCCGTGGGGATTTTCATATCGAAATGATCATCCATATATATATATATATATATATATATATAAGTACATGTGCTGAGGCGAGCATTAGGATTTTTCTGTTGCTGAGGTGATGTGTTATCCTCCGTGGGGATTTTCATATCGAAATAATCATCCATATATATATATATATATATATATATATATATATATATATATAACAGTACATGTGCTGAGGCGAGCATTAGGATTTTTCTGTTGCTGAGGTGATGTGTTATCCTCCGTGGGGATTTTCATATCGAAATAATCATATATATATATATATATATATATATATATATATATACCAGTACATGTGCTGAGGCGAGCATTAGGATTTTTCTGTTGCTGAGGTGATGTGTTATCCTCCGTGGGGATTTTCATATCGAAATGATCATCCATATATATATATATATATATATATATATATATATATATACCAGTACATGTGCTGAGGCGAGCATTAGGAAAAAGTTTAAAACAATGAAAGAAAAAAATAATTCGGAAATAAGATGGCATAGAAAAATGAAAAGAACAAAAGTCAAACAAAAACAAAAATACAAAATAAAAAACTCAATATTTTTCATTTCAAGGATACCAATATAGATTAAGACAGGCGAAGTCTTCAGGTGGGTTCTTGAACGAATATTAAAGCAAAAATGGTTTGTTGGCACTAACTTTCATATGGGAAGTGGGTATAGTTAAGTCTCTGAGGCTGAATGATGTTGGAAAAAGGCATATTGGGATCGTCATTTGGATCTTTCACTTTTTTATTTGTTTGACATTCCCGTTCAGTTTCCCACGCAAGGAAAGACTACTATTAAAATGTAATATTGAAAATGAACAATAAATTCATGTGCAAGTAAATTATGAAGACGTTTTCTGTCAATGCCTGTCAATATATATATATATATATATGTGTGTGTGTGTGTGTGTGTGTGTGTGTGTGTGTGTGTGTATACATGCTGAGGCAAGCCTAAAAAGGAAATGTGAAAACAATATATATATGTAGTGGCGTGGATGGTTTAATGAATATCGGAGAGTGGGAAGTGAATTAAACACGATTTTGTTTTGTTCACTTTGCGCCAATGCTCTTGAAAAAAGCAAGAATTTATCTTCTCCCAGTTATGGGTTAAATAGCAGGAAAGAATAGGTTCTCTTGCCTGGAGGCGGCACACAGTCAAGGAGAGGAAATTCATACCCAACCTGAAGTGGGTTGGGCTCCGTCAGACGATCTTTCCTGGACACACCACTGCTACTATGACTGTGGTAATAGTGACACTTCTCTTACCCGAAAGGGTTACGCGACATACACACTCTAATCTATCTATCTATCTATCTATCTATCTATCTATCTATGAGGTATTTTCTTCATTTGTAAATGAGTTATTATGCGACCTAGGTTTCTACCATGTGGTGTGTTCAGGCGATTTGCAATAATTGATTTAAAGATTTTTTTAAAGAACGCTCACGTAACGGGGATTTTTTTGAACGCGCAATGTTCAAAATCAGAAGAACTTATGACGTTTCCATCCATGGTAGTATGATCTTAGTAGGTATTTTTTGGTATGGTTACACTTAGTCATAATTTCTGTTCTTTCATTCAGTAATTCATTTTTGTTTGGGAATAGCATAATCGCTAACTTTTCTTCCTGGCACAGTCGACATATTTTTCTACCGTTGTTAGACTTGGTTCTTTTCACTATATCTATATGTATATCTATGAGGTATATTTAGTTAGTAAGATTTCATCAAAACAGATTTTATTAAATTCAACCATGTTTGTTTAATTTTAATTCTGTTTTTCTAAATTTCGGTATATGATGTATATGAGAATCAAAATTATGAATCTTCTTCTATGTACCTTGTCCTTTCAGGACGTGGGCGATCCTGGCCTTCCACGTCTTCCTATTCCTGGTGGCTCTGAGCATACTTTCTCCTGTCACACCACGCAACCCCCGTTGTGTCATCCACCTGTTCAGACTCTTCGAATATATTATCCGCTGCTTTCCCCTGTCTCTTTTCCCCTCTATCTGGCCTGTTAGTATCAGTTTCTCCAAGCCATCCTTCCTCACTGCATGTCCCATGAACTTCAGTTGTCTCTTCCTGATGTTCAATATCAATTCCTTTTCGTTTCCATTCTTTCCAGCAACTCATCATTGCTCACATAGTTCATGATATCCACAGCATCCTTCTGTGGAACCACATTTCAGCTGCTTCAAGCATTTTCTTTATCTTTGATGATATTGTCCAGCATTCACTGCCATATTGAAGAACTGGCATCACATACCAATCCAGTACTCTCTTCTTTGTTTCTAGTGAAAGTTTCTTGTCTCTTAATACTTTACTCAGCTTCTGGAACGCGTCTTTCACCATGCCGATTCGCCTTCGGATCTCTGTGCCGCACTTTCCGTCTTTTGTTAGAAACTTCCCAAGTATTTAAATTTTTGTATCTGCTTGATTTTAGTATCCCCCCCCCCCACCTGTATTTTATATTTTGGGCTACCTTTTTGTTGATGACCATGCATTCGGTTTTCTTGCAGTTTATTTGTGATCTTTTCTTATTAGTCTCTTCAGTTATCTTCTGCATAAGGTCCTGTAGTTTCCTTTCCATGTCAGCAATCAGCACTGTATTGTCTGAGTACAGTATCTTATTCAAATTGTGGCCTCTCATTAGAAATCTAGGGTCCTCAAATCTGTTCTAAGTTCATCTTGTTTTGTTATGTTTTTCAAGGACTTTCAACCCTGTAGGTTATTATCAAGAACCATGTGCTGTCAGTGTGGTAGGAAAGATTTTATTGGCTACTTCATGATATTTTATATAGCGCTGAAGTTTAATGGTTAAAAGAAGCAGGACATAAAACCCGTTACACTACTCTGGACTGATTCAAACTGTCAACTCTCTATAAAATATCAGGAAGTAGCCAACCAAATCATGAAAATAGTATCGAGTGTACCAACCACAAAAGAGACAAATTGAGCTGCTGCTTGATAAATTTCGATTATCTGCCCTCCCTGAAGTATTGTTTATTTTTGCCTGAACTGTCTTCACAATATTCATATCCCAAGGTCTAGCAACGTTTATTAGAATCTATTCATGGCTGCTATTATTATTACGTCATTTTTCATCATATTTTGATTTCTGCTATGGTCGCACTACCTACCAAGTCTGCGGGAAGACCTAAGGCAGGTCGTGGTGTGTCGTTATGGCTCCATTTCATGTTTTTTCCATCTCCCCTATCATTCTTAGCATTACATAGACAAAGTTCTCCTTAGTGAGTGGGATGTACTTAACAAGACAATTTTTTGTATATCTCTTAAGCTGGGGTTTACAGGGATTCTGTCAATGTGTTTTTTTTCTTACTTTTTTTATCATTCCAAGTGCACCTACTATCACTGGCACAACTCTTGTTTTCAATTTTCACATTTTTTCTGTTTCAATTTCCAGGTTTTTATATTTTGACAGTTTTTCGAATTCCTTTGTTACAATCCGCTGGACAAGCCATATCAATTAATAGAAAAGTTTTTTCTTTCTGGTTTGTAACAATAATGTCTGGCCTATTTGCTTCAATTTTTCTGTCTGTGTAGATGGTGTAATCCCATAGAATGGTGACAACTTCTATTTCTGTAACCGGTGCTGGGTGATGTTCATACCAGTGTTTGTTTACAGATTTTCCATAGTGTTTGCATATTGCCCAATGTATATATTGCCCCACTCTATGGTGGAGATTTTTATATTCATTTGGAGCAAGTACAGAACATCCTGAGATTAGATGGTCTGTTGTTTCTTGGTGTTTATCACAAAACCTGCATTTTGGAGTCATATTATTATGTATAATATTTGCCTGAAAGTTTCTAGTGAAAAGACTTTGGTCTTGCGCTGCAAGAATAAAGCCTTCAGTCTCAGACTTTAATCCAGATGCATTAATTATTAATTATTAATATTATTATTACTATTATTACTACTACTACTACTACTACTACTACTACTACTACTACTACTAATAATAATAATAATAATTATTATTCATGTATTTGCATAAAGTCAAATGTCTGTTGTTCATCGCTGAGGATTGACTGTTTCCATGTTTCTCTAAATTTACAGCATTTTTGTCGTATATTTGTCGGGTTCTGTGCAATCTCAATTCAATATCGACCATTCAATTCATCCGGTCTTGATTTCAATATTTTTAATCCCATGTACTATTAAAGTTATGGCCACGGTTCTAACCTTTATATGTCACATCTTCTTCAGTTCCCGATACACAAATTCTACAATCATACAAGTTCTTTTTTCTGCGTTCAAAATCATCATTATCATCATCATTATCATTTAGTTTTTGTTCTTACTGTCATTAGTCATTCTTTTATCTTTATTTTTATAAATATCTATCTAAACTTATTTATAAATGGAACTTTGTCTCTCTGTATGTGTGTGTCCGTTACCTAGAGACTTCGAAACGTTTGAACCGATTTTCTTGAAAATTTACACAGTTGTACTATAAGCGTCTGCGAGTGTTCTTACCTAGGTTTTGTGTCGAGGTACGCCCGATAAATATCAAAAATCGATAATCGAAAAAATCGGGTTATAGAAAGAGTGGTCCGATTTTAATGAAATTTGATACACTCATAGACAAAGACATAAGAAATGATATCCAGAAGTTTCAAGGTTGCAGTTCTTACAATAGTGCAGAAAATCGATAATATATATAAAAGGTAAGATGTTTGTGTGTGTGTCTGTTTATCTGCCTGTATATCTGTATTTTTTTCAGCCCTTTTATTTTAGTTTTTGCTTCGGGTTTGGCTCTAAGTAGGTATAAATGTAGTTCTTAGTTTCAGCCATGATACCATTTACTCAGAGGACATATTTAGCCTTCAAAATTTAGTTTACGACGAAAAAAACTTATTCGATATCGATAGCAGGAAATCAAAATTTGACTTACATCCATTTATTTTTCTTTCAGTCTACGGTTTCGCTTTAACTGGAAACAACTATTGCTTTTTAGTCTTTCGTGCCAACGTGCAAAGAGTGTGAGCTCTAGGACCATGGATTAGTTTTAAAGCTTTCATTACACCCGAGCAACGGCTGGCTATACGGCTAGTTGTTAATATCAGTAATACATGTCTCATTTTAATTCTTTATAGCTTTTTTCAAATATTCTTTTTATCTTAAACACGAAAAAAAAAAAAAGATTATAAAAACGATTATCGAATCATTCCATGGACTCCAGTGATTATGGGAACAACCGTTTCACATATTTCGCCCAACGTCGGGGTCACTCATACCAAAATTCCTATTATTTCTTTCAACGCTGTATTTTTTATTTCTTTTTAAATAATTCTCGGTTAGTTTGCTTAAAAACAAGATAAACTTCCAAAGAATGAATAAATGAAGAAAAAGATGTATATATCCACAACATCTGCTGAACGTCTGGCTTGAAAATCGGCTAGGCTTTCCAAACACATGTATGTCACGTGACCAGACATCATGTGATCACTTGTTACCAGGTCTATTGCTGCCACTGCTGCTGTTACTGTTGCTGCTATTGTAATCTATCTATCTAGGTTTTGCTCATCTATCTCTGCTAGTCTCCTTGCCTGGCAAGAAAACTGGCAGACCTGTAGAAGTCAGACAGAGTGAAAACTATTTGAAAATACGCATCATCGAAATCGCCAAGAAGACTAATTCTATTCTCTACCGCCTGATCCAAGATAACAGCCATTCCAAGTGTTATGAAGTTAGCCTAAATGTATAGGAGGTGACATTAGAAGGTCACTCTAGTTAGGATCTAGCAAATACCATAAATTATCTTAGTCAGGAGCATGTATAGATGGGTTACTTGTTCATAAGATTGCAGCCTTTTCAAATGTTATGAAGTTAGCCGAAATATATAGGAGGTGACATTAGAAGGTCACTGGACACTTGCAAACACCAAAAATTATCTTAGTCGGGGAAAAGTATTAATGAATTGTTTGTTTATAAGACAAATAAAACTGCAGCCATTCCAAGTGTTATGAAGTTAGCTTAAATATATGGGAGGTGACATAAGAAGGTCACTCTAGTTAGGATCTAGTAAACACTATGAATTATCTTAGGGGCATGTATAGATGGGTTACTTTTTCATAAGACGAATAAAACTGCAGCCATTCCAAGTGTTATGAAGTTAGCTTAAATATATGGGAGGTGACATAAGAAGGTCACTCTAGTTAGGATCTAGTAAACACTATGAATTATCTTAGGGGCATGTATAGATGGGTTACTTTTTCATAAGACGAATAAAATTGCAGCCTTTCCAAATGTTATGAAGTTAGCTTAAATATATGGGAGGTGACATAAGAATGTCACTCTAGTTAGGATCTAGTAAACACTATGAATTATCTTAGGGGCATGTATAGATGGGTTACTTTTTCATAAGACGAATAAAATTGCAGCCTTTCCAAATGTTATGAAGTTAGCCTAAATATATGGGAGGTGACATAAGAAGGTCACTCTAGTTAGGATCTAGTAAACACTATGAATTATCTTAGGGGCATGTATAGATGGGTTACTTTTTCATAAGACGAATAAAATTGCAACCATTCCAAGTGTTATGAAGTTAGCCTAAATATATGGGAGGTGACATAAGAAGGTCACTCTAGTTAGGATCTAGTAAACACTATGAATTATCTTAGGGGCATGTATAGATGGGTTACTTTTTCATAAGACGAATAAAATTGCAGCCTTTCCAAATGTTATGAAGTTAGCCTAAATATATGGGAGGTGACATAAGAAGGTCACTCTAGTTAGGATCTAGTAAACACTATGAATTATCTTAGGGGCATGTATAGATGGGTTACTTTTTCATAAGACGAATAAAACTGCAGCCATTCCAAGTGTTATGAAGTTAGCTTAAATATATGGGAGGTGACATAAGAAGGTCACTCTAGTTAGGATCTAGTAAACACTATGAATTATCTTAGGGGCATGTATAGATGGGTTACTTTTTCATAAGACGAATAAAACTGCAGCCATTCCAAGTGTTATGAAGTTAGCCTAAATATATGGGAGGTGACATAAGAAGGTCACTCTAGTTAGGATCTAGTAAACACTATGAATTATCTTAGGGGCATGTATAGATGGGTTACTTTTTCTTTTTATAAGACGAATAAAATTGCAGCCATTCCAAGTGTTATGAAGTTAGCCTAAATATATGGGAGGTGACATTTAAAGGTCACTCTAGTTAGGATCTAGTAAACACTATGAATTATCTTAGGGGCATGTATAGATGGGTTACTTTTTCATAAGACGAATAAAATTGCAGCCTTTCCAAGTGTTATGAAGTTAGCCTAAATATATGGGAGGTGACATTTAAAGGTCACTCTAGTTAGGATCTAGTAAACACTATGAATTATCTTAGGGGCATGTATAGATGGGTTACTTTTTCATAAGACGAATAAAACTGCAGCCATTCCAAGTGTTATGAAGTTAGCCTAAATATATGGGAGGTGACATTTAAAGGTCACTCTAGTTAGGATCTAGTAAACACTATGAATTATCTTAGGGGCATGTATAGATGGGTTACTTTTTCATAAGACGAATAAAATTGCAGCCTTTCCAAATGTTATGAAGTTAGCCTAAATATATGGGAGGTGACATAAGAAGGTAACTCTAGTTAGGATCTAGTAAACACTATGAATTATCTTAGGGGCATGTATAGATGGGTTACTTTTTCATAAGACGAATAAAATTGCAGCCATTCCAAGTGTTATGAAGTTAGCTTAAATATATGGGAGTTGACATAAGAAGGTCACTCTAGTTAGGATCTAGTAAACACTATGAATTATCTTAGGGGCATGTATAGATGGGTTACTTTTTCATAAGACGAATAAAACTGCAGCCATTCCAAGTGTTATGAAGTTAGCTTAAATATATGGGAGGTGACATAAGAAGGTCACTCTAGTTAGGATCTAGTAAACACTATGAATTATCTTAGGGGCATGTATAGATGGGTTACTTTTTCATAAGACGAATAAAATTCCACCCTATCCAAATGTTATGAAATTTGCCTAAATGTATCGGAGGTGACATAAGAAGGTACCTGGACTAGGATCTTGCAAACACCATAGATTCTCCTAGTAAGGGTAAGGCATTGATGAGTTGCTTGTTCATCAAACAAATAAGACTACAGCCATTCCAAAGGAATACCGTGACAAATAACAAACAAAAAGATTTACATACAAGCAGCAAAAACATTTTAAAAGAAAGATTCAATAACAAAACATCATTCAGCATCATAGAAAAACAACACAACACTATCAAAATATATATAGAACCAGAAAAGACAACAACAACAAAAAAACAAAAACAAAAACATCAATACAATCAAAGTTGAATAGGAAACAGTAAAAAGAGCACTACCGCACAGCAGTAATAGCAAAACTTGTAAATTATTCCTGGAAGAGAAGTTAACAATAATCAGCTTTAAAAATCAAAGTAAAATACTAAACAAAAGAAACGAAATAATACGAAAATGTGGACATGCGAACAAATACCTACTTTGCTACATAAACAACAATAAATAACAACACAATCCAACGTTACAGATACCGGAACGAGGAATGTGATATTCATGCTCATAATGTTATCTGAAATAGCAATACAAGTGCAGAAAAACCTTTATCTGTGTTTCGTAGACTACGCAAAGGTGTTTGACAAAGTGTGCCACAAAGACTAGATAGAGATGCTTAACAACCTTGACATTTTCAAAAAAGATGTTAGGATAATCAAGAATCGATAAGCAAACCGCTTGCGTACGGATAGGAAGTGAATTCAGCAGGTATACAAAAATAGAAAGGAGTTAAAGACAAGTATGCAGTTTCTCACCGGATCTGTTAAACCTATACAGCGAAACAATTATGCGAGAAACAAAAGACTTGTTGGGATTTCTCATTGGCGGCCACAATCTCAAAAAAGTAAGATACGTGGATGATACGGTGATGATAGCAGACACAGAAAGGAAAATGTAAAACGTACAGAATGTAGCAAAAGAAAGCGATAAGGACTAAGCATTAACTTTATGAAAACTAAACGTAGGGTCACCAGAAAAAAGACCTCAATATGCCAACTACAGGTCGAAGAAACTAAAATGAAAGAAGCAAAGAAATTTAAATACCTGGGAAGTGTTCTGACTGGGAAGTGTTCTGACAGAGGATGGAAAGTGCGACATTGAGATCCAAAGACGCATTGGCATGGCCAAGGACGCATATCAAAAGCTAACCCGAGTAAAGAGATACAGGAAAATCACATTGAAAACAAAGAAAAAATCACAAAGAAAACCAAGACTGCTATGTGATCTTTGTCTTTCTCTACGGTAGTGAGTGTTGTATGATCTCATCAAGGATGAAGAAGAGGCTTGAGGCAGCAGAAATGTGGTTTTAAAGAAGAATTCTGAGGATACCATTGATTGAGAACGTAAACAACGATGAGATGTTAGAGAGGATACAAACGAGAAGAATACTTATACTTAACAGGAACAGACAGATGAGATTCCTGGGACACGTAATGAGGAAGGTGGGCCTGGAGAATTTAATACTCACAGGACGGATAGAAAGAAAGGAAGATAGGCGAAAGCAGCGCAGGAAATGCTTGATAGGCCTGAGCAAATGGATGGCGGAGCAGAGTTTTAAAGGGATACCAGAAGAAAAGATATTAAGGTTTACAAGAGACAGAGCCAAGTGGAACGATATTAAGGTTTACAAGAGACAGAGCCAAGTGGAAAGATATTAAGGTTTACAAGAGACAGAGCCAAGTGGAAAGATATTAAGGTTTACAAGAGACAGAGCCAAGTGGAAAGATATTAAGGTTTACAAGAGACAGAGCCAAGTGGAAAGATATTAAGGTTGACAAGAGACAGAGCCAAGTGGAAAGATATTTAGGTTTACAAGAGACAGAGCCAAGTGGAAAGATATTAAGGTTTACAAGAGACAGAGCCAAGTGGAAAGATATTAAGGTTGACAAGAGACAGAGCCAAGTGGAAAGATATTAAGGTTTACAAGAGACAGAGCCAAGTGGAAAGATATTAAGGTTGACAAGAGACAGAGCCAAGTGGAAAGATATTAAGGTTTACAAGAGACAGAGCCAAGTGGAAAGATATTAAGGTTTACAAGAGACAGAGCCAAGTGGAAAGATATTTAGGTTTACAAGAGACAGAGCCAAGTGGAAAGATATTAAGGTTTACAAGAGACAGAGCCAAGTGGAACGATATTAAGGTTGACAAGAGACAGAGCTAAGTGGAAAGATATTAAGGTTTACAAGAGACAGAGCCAAGTGGAAAGATATTAAGGTTTACAAGAGACAGAGACAAGTGGAAAGATATTAAGGTTTACAAGAGACAGAGCCAAGTGGAAAGATATTAAGGTTTACAAGAGACAGAGCCAAGTGGAAAGATATTAAGGTTTACAAGAGACAGAGCCAAGTGGAAAGATATTAAGGTTTACAAGAGACAGAGCCAAGTGGAAAGATATTAAGGTTTACAAGAGACAGAGCCAAGTGGAAAGATATTAAGGTTTACAAGAGACAGAGCCAAGTGGAAAGATATTTAGGTTTACAAGAGACAGAGCCAAGTGGAAAGATATTAAGGTTTACAAGAGACAGAGCCAAGTGGAAAGATATTAAGGTTGACAAGAGACAGAGCCAAGTGGAAAGATATTAAGGTTTACAAGAGACAGAGCCAAGTGGAAAGATATTAAGGTTGACAAGAGACAGAGCCAAGTGGAAAGATATTAAGGTTTACAAGAGACAGAGCCAAGTGGAAAGATATTTAGGTTTACAAGAGACAGAGCCAAGTGGAAAGATATTAAGGTTTACAAGAGACAGAATCAAGTGGAAAGATATTAAGGTTTACAAGAGACAGAGCCAAGTGATGGTACATGATCGCCCATGTCCTGAAGAGAAACGGCACATAAAGAAAAAGAAGAAACACAGGGAGGTGTGAACGAAAAGTGGGAGATTCTCTGAACAGAATTTCTCCAATCATTTTATATCGGCATCATCAAAGAACGCTAACGGGGGAAATATTCCGAAAACATGGTTTGCCTCCTCAACCCAAATTTATTGTGATCCCACACCAGATTTTACCACAGTCAATATTCTCTTTGCTTTTGGTAAATATTTGGGATTTTCCACATCCAATCCGTTCAATGTTTTTATTTTGATTAAATGTTTGGCATCTTTATTCTTCCTTGACAACATCCCAGAAAGCAGTGCATTCACTGTCTTGCAGGAAAATTTGTCAATAAGAAAGCTGTGTTCAAAGTGGGTGACTCAATTGCTCACAGTCGAATAAGAACTACAACGCGTCAACGATTCAGAGCGTTGTTTGCAACTGTTTTAACGCAACGAGAAGAGGTTTTTGCATAAATCTATGAAAATAGATGAAACATGAATCCACCACTTTACTCCGGAGTCCAATTGACCGTCAGCTGAGTAGACAGCAGCAGGTGAAAGCCGTCAATAGCAACCACAAGACGCAAAAATTAACAAGCAAAGTTTTGGCCTCCGTATTTTGGGACGCACAAGGTATCTTGTTCATCGATTACGTTGAGAAAGAAAGAACTATCAATAGGGAATATTATATAGCATTATTGGTGCATTTGAAGGAAGAAATAGCAAAAAAAAAAAAAGAAAAAAAGATCGGCCACAAATTAAAAAGAAAAAAGTGATCTTTCAACAAGATAAGACATCGGGTCACAAGTCGATCGCAACGATGGTAAAACTATATGAATTGCATTTCGAATTGCTTCTGCATCCACTCTGTTCTTCAGATCTGGCCTCCAGCGACTACTGGTGATTTACACACATCAAAAGAATGCTCCGCAGAAAGAATTTTGGCTCCAATGAAGAAGTGATATCGGAAACTGAGGTGTATTTTGAGGCCAAAGACAAATCATTCTACAAAAAAGACATCGAATTGTTAGAGAAGCGTTTGAATCAGTGTATCACCCTAAAAGAAGAATAAATCTGAATTTTGCCTAAAAGTTTTGGTTTTATTAGAATCGGGATTTATTCAGTGATATGTTATATTTGTGTCACTACACGTGCTTTGAGTTCACAGTTGACTCTCTTAAGCCGAATAAATTTTTAGCTTTACATATCGAGAACCGTGTATATATAGATAAGTGGTCTCTGAACATGTCAGAAAGTTCATATGCGTTCGTGTTCGTTTGCTGGGTATTTTCAAACTAGCTTGTTAATTTTTTTCTCAGTTTTCAGAATCGCTCACTTTTTATTGGCCAGAGAATTTTCTCGTGAAATTTGTATTCTTTTTTTCAAAATTGTTTTCAGCAAGTTTAATCCAAATTTTGCTTGTGTGCACTTCTATTTTTTAGTGATAAGAAATATCATCAAGTTCGTTTGCTGTTTTTTGTCCAATCGAAACCCAGAATTACTACTTTTTGCAAATGGCTCGGAAAATTTGTTTTGGTTTTCTTTCTTTTTTTTTATATATATATAATTATGGACACTAAATGTATTATACAAAAAATGAATTCTATTAATAATAATAATAATAATAATAATAATAAATCTGCAATTAAAAGAAAACGTTCATGACTTTTCACACATTTTTCACCTATACCGATTTCTCTCGTTGGAACAATCCCCTTTTCTGTTTTCATTATATATATATATATATATATATATATATATATATATATATATATATATATAGTGTTGGGTTGTGATGATGCTTAGTGCTAAGATTGTTGTTTTTTTAGTGTTTTACTGATAAAATGTATTTTGGCAAGCAGTTTTGTCGTAAAGAGCTCCATATCGAGATAGAAGTACTGGAAAAAAAGCTGGTGGCTTATTTTTCAATCTATTGAAAAATAAAACCTGAGGAGTGAAGACATGATAATGACATCTTTACGAAACTTCGAAAACGGCATGACTCTGTACAGTTAAGTGAAAAATTTCTCCATATTAACTGTATATATATATATATATATATATATATATATATATATATAGTTAATATGGAGAAATTTTTCACTTAACTGTACAGATATATATATATATCTATATATATTTATTTATAGATATATATATATATCTATAAATATATATATATATCTATATATAAATATATATATATATATATATATATATATATATATATATATATATAATTAATTTCGCAATTCAGTGAAAGATTCTTCAATAAGAAAGGCGCCAGCAGAAACCTAACATGCTAATGTGAAAACCCCCCGATCCCTTCACCACTTGATTTATCTATTTATACCCGATACCTTGGCCATCAAACAAGCAAACGGATCTTGATACATAAAGTCACAAATTTATTCGCTTGAAGACAGTCAACTTTAGACTCGAAACACGTGTAGCGTCACAAATACCATTATGGAAACTTAATGTATTATAATGTGTATAATAACAACAACAATAAATCTACACTTTAAACAAAACGTTCACGGCTTCTCGCACATTTCATTCTGTATCAATTTCTCTCGTTCGAACAACCCCATTTCTGTTTCTCATATATATATATATATATATATATATGTACAATTTACGCTACCACATCATGACTGAGCACTCTGGAATAACGGTAGCTACTCTAGCATCTACGCACCGCTCATACAGTAATGAATTAGAGCACTCTAATTAGTGGCGTATGATACATCATACGCTAAAAGTCTGCCTCCTTCTACCGAGCGCTCATAGCCAATTTGGTGGGGTTTTAATCCTGGGTAAAAAGCAATCGGATGTCTAACTGTACTGATGAGCTGTGATACAGCGAAACAGATCCGTCTGCGGATGACTATATATACATATATATATATATATACATATATGAACTGACGTGCCAAAAGTATGCAATGGGATAGATCAGTTGTTCCCAAACATTTTTCTCTGGGTATCATTTTCGGAATTAAAATTTGCTCAAGCCTCACCAAATTGCATGTCATAAGAAGTACATTTAAAAATACAACCCCCCCAAAAAAACAAAAAGAAAAACAGAGAGTGCGTTAAATGGAGATAATCGCGGCTTTGAAGTCAGAACATTATCACTGATGACTCTCTCCTCCAATTAGCGGACCCTAGTTACTATATTCTTAATACTTGTTATAATACAAAGATATCACAATGATAAAATCAGTTAATAATTATTTATAACTGTTTATACTGGAACTCATACATTCAATTATAAGTAATCCATAATAATATTTTACATTTTGAAATCATTTATTCTTGCCATGTGAACTTTTGAAAATGTTTCTAAATCTTTGATTGCCTTTCAATCATTCCGCACCCCCTCTGCTATCGTCTTCCACCGTACGTATGAGGCACATTTAACAGTTTGAGACGTACGCGATATTTGTAGTTTATGAGTTTTGACATTTTTTAAAAATTAGAGTGAACGCTGGCTATGCTGTTTTGGAAATAGCCGTGAATTATCTGAACGGTGATATAAGATTAACTACCATAAGGATAGGACATTTAATCCCTGAAATTTTGAGCACATTTGAGCTCGAAATACGGTGTTCCGAGTGCACTAAGAATACTTGGTAGAAACAATTACGGTCCACCGCACGAGTCTTTAATTCACGTTACCAGAGGCGTCTGGCGAAAATTACCAGCGGTAACAGACCAGCCACCACGACTCAAATCACATACATAATCAACACAGTCAGTCAGTTAAGTGCCATACGTAAAACATGCTTGGACGATCATGTCTCGAAAGAGACACGACTGACTGGGCAGAAGATTATCCCGCAGTAGGTTGCCATTGCTTTCTGCGGTAGACTGGTTGCCAGCCAAGGCTATAGAACCCAATCTGTCCTGTTATTTAACTGTAAGGAAGAGAAGGAGCTTTTCTAAGGATATTTGCGCGTAAGTAAATGCAATGAATTCAACTGGAGTTCGAACTCGGCTCCCCGATTTCTCGTTCCGAGCCGATATCCACTGCACCACAACGCACATCAACACAAGAGGCCCTAATACATCAATCGATTTCGTTTTCTGTACTTCTTCTGACGCGTTCTATTGAGCATTGCCTGTGGTGGATTTGGATCTTTGTCTCAGCTTTTCTTGATCCTGATCATCTGGCTGCACGGTCTATTGACACTTATCATCTTGTGCGCCTGAGCAGGTGGATGACAGAACGGGGGTTGCGTGGTGTTACAGGAGAAATTGTGCTCAGAGCCACCCGGAATAGGGAGACATTGAAGTCCATGATCGCCTACGTCCTGAAAGGAAAAGGCACATATAAGAAAAAGAATCATCATCTTGTATTACTCAAGAGTTCATTTCGTCAGAGCTTGATAATGGCTATTAGTTGGTCTCACTGAGTGAATGACAAGTTCGTTTCTCACTGGGTGCCTCATGCTTTTGAAAGAGTGGTCCCTCGTGGTGGCATACAGGCTAAATTATCAAGATTCATATGATACGCACCGGGTTTTCACATGCATGTCTTCATCTTCTTAACTCTTAGTAATTAATCTAAGAAAAGCGTCTTGCTAATTTGCCAGTTAGCACTGCGCCTCACTGGGTGGTTCAATCCTCACTGGGTGGTTCAATCCTCACTGGGTGATTTTTACTTGAAAACTTGTGCTTAACTTTCTTTTCTTACGCCTTGTCCCCTCAGAGCTGTCATCGTTTTTTGTTATTCGTGGTTTCCAGCTCCCTTGTTCATAGTTTGGAATTCAGTATTTCCCTGTTCTTAGACTGGTTCCCACCAAAAGATAGAGATGCTTATCCTAGCTTGCTATTTGACCCATTGTTAGGGTGAAAGGGACAGATCCTTGCTACTCCAGAGTTTCTTCTTCTTCTTCTTCTTCTTCTTCTTCTTCTTCTTCTTCTTCTTCTATGTGCCTTGTCCCTTCAGGACGTAGGCGATGATGGTTCTCTACGTCTCCCTATCCTTGGTGGCTCTTAGTATGTTTGCTCCTGTTACACCTCGCCACACCCGTTCCGTCATCCACCTTATCAGGCCCTGCAAATATGTTAACCGCTGCCTTTCTCTGTCTCTTTTTTATTCTAACTGGCTTGTTAGTATCAGCCCTCCTTCCTCATTGCATGTCCCAGGAACTTTAGTTGTCTCTTCCTGATGCTCAGTATTAATTTCCTTTTCGTTGCCATTCTTTCGAACCCCTCATCGTTGGTTGCATGCTCAGTCCACGATATCCGCAGCATCCTTCAGAGTTTACTTGTGGGAAACAGAGTAGCCTAGAATTTGAACTCTGATCATTGATTATATTTTCCGCGTGGATATCCGTCATCCAGCAAGTACATACAATTTAATTTAGTAAAATAACTTTAACCGGGTTCTGTTATATGCGAATAATGGCAAGCTCGCTAGTTTAAGAAATTTTTACGGCTGTGCAAATGAGTTCAGTTCTCAATAGGTGTCAATATTTTGGAAGTTTACTAGGCGGGGTTTAGTATTTTCTCATTGCGACGAAGGTTTTTATTTTCTATACATTTTATATTACGAAACTTTCCTGTAACTGCCAATGTAAAACTTTCTTGCAATGGCTTTCTCTGATCGTTGTTGATGGTGGTGGTGGAGAAATAAATACTTTTTCTGAAGGTTTCAGGTTCGATTTCTAGTGTCGCTATTAAACGTGGGCGCGACCGATCGTAATCTAAAGTAGACGTTCAATATGTGTGTCGTGTGCGCTTGTCGTAATTTTGTTTTGCCAAAGAAGAATCAATGAAGTATTTGAGTCAAGATCGATAAGGCTGTCCTTAGAGTTGTGTTCAATTTAATAGTCGAATTCCGACTTAGCTAAAGACAGACATCGTTCAGAGACATACAGAAAAGTCAATTGGAGCCTGTCTGCGATCTTCCAATTAGAGAGACGTGTATTTCTCCACACAGTTGCCCCTGATTTATCCTTTGAAATTGGGAAAACACCTACTTTAGACTATTTGGGTGCTGGTTGAATTCCCGTGTTTTGCATTTATTTTTGCAATATATTAAAATCAATATATTTCCTTTTCTTTGAGAGTTGATTTTCTACGCGCTG
Source organism: Ascarosepion bandense (assembly GCA_037127315.1). Taxonomy (NCBI): domain Eukaryota; kingdom Metazoa; phylum Mollusca; class Cephalopoda; order Sepiida; family Sepiidae; genus Ascarosepion; species Ascarosepion bandense. Next base: position 1,306,042 of record JBBBDQ010000384.1, read on the forward strand.
CTTAGATGTGGCGCAAGGCCAAAACTATGGAGTACCCAGCGAGAATCGAACTCACTACTCAGTTGTAATAGGTTCTACCGTGACAAGCTTGCTAACAATTACACCACATCAAGACCCCCATAAGGTGATTTTCTAAGAGCAACTTAGATGTGACGCAAAGCCGAAAGTATGAGACACACATGGGATGGAACTCACTACTCTATTGTAAGGTTATGACAGCACAGAATACAAGGCAGAAGTTCTTGTTTGTGTAGAACTTTCTCTTTACATGGAATACGAAAAAAAAATGAATCTAATTACCTTTATATCCTCCGTATTTTAAATATGAAGAAGTTCCATCCAATTTTTTTTATTTCCAGAAAATCTTACTTGTGGATGCTTTCCCGCGCACTAGAATCTTAATATCTTCAAGTCAATGGTCAATTATTATCTATCCTCCTCATCCTCATAATCTACACCTCCTAACACCTATTTAGTTCATCATATCTATTTTGACAGAAACCATATACCTGAGTGGATTTCGAATGAATGAACTTTAGTACAAAATAAAGAACATATATTGAAGTAAATAGAAAGATTTCTCTCGAAATTCGATATCGGTTGACTAATTCCGTTTTGTTTTGACTTGATAACCGTCACTCTACCTGGAATCCACAGACTCACATATACACACCTGCATTTTTTAAAATAAATCAACGCATAAACCAAAGTGGATCAATAAATTCGTAGCCGGACACGTTATTATTAGTTGTATTTTTAGGACATTTTCACTGTATAATATTCAGTCTATAGAATTATATCTACCTTGAATAAGTTTTCTCTCACTTTTTATGAAAAGTAATGTTTTATTTACAAACATTAGTAAGAAACATGTCACCGAAAGTATTGTCCATCGCTAGCCACTACTTATTCCCATATTTATGGCAGCATTTGAATTCTACTTCGAAAAAAACGACACGTCTTTTGAGACTAAACACGAGTCGACACATATTTTGGCATCTTCATAAGAATAAAAATGCTGCCCAGTCAGGCCATATGCCATCAATCGGAACAAGTGATAATCGGACGGGGCAATATCTGGTGAATACGGCGGGTGGAGTAGGACCCATTTCGGCGTTTCGAAGCAGATTTTCACATGTTTTGCAACATCTGGCCTCTGTCGTGCCTCTACTCGTATAGCGACCGTTTTGTCTTCAATGCTCAACTCAAATACATCAATTGTAGTCGTTAATGAACTCTCATAATGATTTCGATCAGTTTGAGCAGCTCATAATAAGCTATACCCAGCTGATCCCACCAAATAAAGATCAGAAGCTTCAAACCGTGGATATTCGGCTTTGCCACTGATGTTGATGGATGACCGGGCTTACTCTACGATCTTCTACGCTTACGGTTATCGTAGTGTATCCATTTTTCATCGTCACGATACGATGCAAAATACCTTTTCTTTTTTTATCGTTGAAGCAACAATTCTCATGTGATATATATATATATATATATATATATATATATATATATATTATCCTACGTCGATGGCACGACTCGGAATTTCACGCGTTATGTAATCATCAGGAGCATTTTACGAACTGGTAATATGCAGTTCGTAGTATGCACCTGATGACTGCATAACACACACACACACACACACACACACACACACACACACACATATATATATATATATATATATATATATATATATACTACCGGCCATAACTATTAGGCCACGCCAGTGTTTTAAAAATGATGCATTTCATACTATTTTTAATATTTATTACCAAGTGAATAATTGTAATTGAAAATAGAATGATTCTTTTGTTAATATTGCACAATAACATGTGCATCAAATGAATTTATAAATATTTGATAATTACCTCAATATTAATATATATTAATTCAAATGAATTTTATAAATATTTAATAACTGCCTATATTGCAGTTTCATCAATGAAAGAATGAAGAAAATTTAGGGTGATTCGGACGAGTTCATCTTTCCTTTTTTGCCGTGTAAAATTTTGCAAAGTAATAATAACAAAAAACCATTCTATTTTCATTTAGAATTATCCACTTAAAAATGGTATGAAACACACCATTTCTATTAAAAACAGGTGTGGCCTAATAATTATGGCCGGTAGTGTGTGTATATGTAGTGAGAAAGAGAGAGAGAGAGAGATACAGAGTGAATGAGAGAGAGCAAAAAGATAATGGAGAGATAAATTGATCTTGTATCATACTAAGATAACTTCATAAATAAAAGTGCGCCGAGATAAATGAGACATACAGAATCCAGTTATGAAACTGCAATAGACCGCTAATTCTGCTATAATTTCAAGTAGCGCCTTCTGTAGTATGTCCGTCATATGTAGCCCTCTTCACTTGTTGGTTCAACCGTTGAGGTCTCTGGTAATAGTCTTTTGATTAATCGCGCTTAGTTCGGGTCCTCGTCAGACGTATGTTAATATGTATGAAGTATAAAGCAGCACTGCTTGGAGATTTGGACGTGGACATCTGTCAATAATTGCTCGTGTACAAGAAAAGTCACGGCAGACTCCTATATAATCGGACGACTCAATTAGCCAAGAAGTATTAAGAAATCCATTCATATATGACAGTCGTGTATAATGAAAATATAGATATAATAACTTCCCAGACCAAAACAAATGATCAGAACTCATCTCAAAATGCAGACATGAAAACAAATTTTACTATGTTACTTAAAAATCGAAAACTTAAAATAAACATGAATAAACGAAAATAAAACAATAAAACGGAATAAATAAACAAAAACAGGTAAATTAATCCCCCCCAAAATAAATTAAGTAATTAAATAATAAACAAATTAACAAACCAGGTAAACATGTATAAACACTAAAGACGTAGTAATGAAAACCAACAATAAAATAATCAATAAGTACAAAAGTTAATTACCAACACTAAAAAAAATGAAAGAAAAATCTGCATTCGGGTCATCAGATTATTCTTATTCAGTAGCCGTTAGAATAGTTCAAAACAAAACCGTAACCACCCACCAAAATAACCGTTAAAATAATACAATTTAATACCCACAATGCAATACAACATACTACCCACAATACATCCCTAACCGATATATATATATATATATTAATGGAGGAGCAAAAACACAAGATACATAGTCTGACGATTGCATCTAGCATGAATCAGACGGTCACCGCTAGGTATTGATTCAATGTCCCCTTATATATATATATATTGTCATCCGCAGACAGATCTGTTTCGCCGTATCACAGCTCATCAGTACGGTTAGAATCCGATTGCTTTTATACCCAGGATTGAAACCCGACCGAAATGGCGTCAGTCGGCGACTCTACCCCAGGGCTATGGGCGTTCAGTGGAAGTAGGCAGATTTTTTAGCTCATATCATTATACGGGCCCAATAGCTAGAGCGCTCTAATTCATTTCACTAAATGAGCGATGCGTACATGCCAGAGTAGCTACTGTTTATCAAAGTCTACTATTTTTCCAGAGTGCTCAATCAGGGTGTGAGAGAGTAAATATTGTCATCCGCAGACAGATCTGTTTCGCCGTATCACAGCTCATCAGTACGGTTAGACTCCGATTGCTTTTATACCCGGGGGGATTGAAACCCACCGAAATGGCGTCAGTCTACGACTCTACCCCTGGGCTATGGGATATATATATATATATATATATATATATATATATATATATATATTCTACGCTCTCACATGCTGAGCACTATGGAGGAAGGATAAACTTTGAAAAAACAGTAGCTACCTACGCATCTACGCATCGTTCATTCAGTAATGAATTTGAACACTTTCAGCTACTGGCGTGTGTATACATTGTATATAACACGCTAAAGTCCGCCTTCCTCTACCGAGCGCCCATAGTGCAGAGGTAGAATCGCTGACTAATGTCAATTTGGTCGGGTTTCAATTCTGTCTAACCGTACTGATGACCGGTGATACAGCGAAACAGATCTGTCTGCGAATGATTATTATATATATATGTGTATGTTTCTCTTTCTTTCTCTCTCTCTCTCTCTCTCTCTTTCTCTGTGTGTGTATGTGTGTGTATAAATAAAGACAGAAGGAAAATGATGTGTTTCATTCTCTGATGGACTTTATCAAGGCAAAAGGAAGAAACCGTTCGGCTAAGGTAAGTTTTCTTTTTGTCTTTATTCATACTGTCCGTTTGATATATTTTTAATTATGAAATGATTTGTTTGAACATTATTTTTTATCGATACTAAGACGTGCCAGATCAAATGGTAGATTCCCCTATGTAGATAGGGGTCACAGGTTCGAATCCTGCCTAATAGCACACATTTTCGTAATAAAAATTTATCGTAAATAATCAGGCCGGTAGATATAAATATATAATACTGTTTAATTAAAAACAGAATATCTACTTAAATACGAGTATCGATAAAAAATAATGTTCAAACAATTCATTTCAAATTGTCGGTTGTTTATAACCAAGTTTCGATAAAATTCGTTAATTTCCGTAATATTTTTAATTATATGTGAACTGTTACATGTACATATATATGTATGTATGTCTTCGATAAAAAATACTTTGATATTTTTATAACATGTATTTATGTATATATACTAAGTGACTTAATTGTATTCGTTTGAATATAAAAAAATACTTTACATGTTATTTCTTTGACACTGTGTTTTTTACTAAGAGTTGACAGTCAGTTAAGTGCCATACGTGAAACACGCTTGGGCGATCATGTCTCGAAAGAGACATGACTGACTGGGCAGAAGATTATCCCGCAGTAGGTTGCCATTGCTTTCTGCGCTAGACTGGGTGCCAGCCAAGAACCCAATCTGTCCTGTTATTTAACCCACAACTGGGGGGAAGAGACGGATTAATACCTTTCCCAAGGGTATTTGCGCTTATGCAATGAATTCAGCTGGAATTCGAACTTGGCTCTCCGATTTCTTGTTCCGAGCCGATATCCACTGGACCACCACGCATTTAGAGAAAATTCTTAATTTTTGTCCTCTATCTACAGGACCCGCTTAAATCTCAGGAACATTTCTTTTTCGTAGTTTTCCTTGATTTGAAACAACGTGAGAAGTAGAATGTTGGCAAAATTACTCAATTTGATTTCGAATGGGTGCCAAAATTTAGAGTACCTACAAAATGATATCAATCGCAAATTACTGCTCGGCTTAACATCATTCTCAAATCTATCGAATTTGTAAAAGCAAATAAAATACCCGCCGTCAATTATATTTTTTTTATTTTTATCGGGGGCGATCTTGTGACAAAGAATTTGTTTTATACAAATAATGACTGTATCATTGATGTTCATTTTGATAGATTTTCGATTTTCAGTTTTTATTTTCTGAGAGTGATTCATTGCCATCCCGTTTTAACACACCCCGTGTCTATGCACCCGTGTTCAATGAATAATTTTTTTCTTTTTCTTCAAAGCGAGACAAGATGTAAAAGTCTTTTACTGTCTTTGACTGAGTCACAACACGATATAAATACATTGAAGATGAGTGCGTTATCGATCCATGTCAGTTTGACTCAGTTCGACAGAATGTTCACTCCCTAAGTTTTCTTTTTAGACTGACCATTTTGGGAACTGTGGCGATTTGTAAAGAAACCTTGGGCATTTGCTTTTAGAAGGATTGCAAAACGTACGAATTGCGTTCGAGTCTATATGGACCATTTCGCTTTTAAAAAACTTTATAACAACAAAACTCAAATATAAGTCCGTCTATCTATCTATCTATCTATCTATCTATCTATCTATCTATCTTAGGCCGGTTCATATATATATATATATATATATATATATATATATATATATATATAGTCATCCGCAGACAGATCTGTTCTGCTGTATCACAGCTCATCAGTACGGTTAGACATCCGATTGCGTTTTACCCTGGAGTGAAACACACACACACACACATGTATATATTTGGGTACCCCGACGTGATCTAATAGTTAGCAAGCTTGTCTCGCTAGAATCATTACAATTCAGTCGTGAATTCAATTCTTACTGGGTGTCCCATAATTTGTGCCACATCTAAGCTGCCCATAGAAAATCACCTGTCTATCCATCCAAGTCTGTTCACATCTATCTATCTATCTATCTATCTATCTATCTATCTATCTATCTATCTATCTATCTATCTATCTATGACAGTCTGTTCACTATCTATCTATCTATCTATCTATCTATCTATCTATCTATCTATCTATCTATCTATCTATCTATCACAGGCTCTTCACTATCTATCTATCTATCTATCTATCACAGGCTGTTCACTATCTATCTATCTATCTATCTATCTATCTATCTATCTATCTATCTATCTATCACAGGCTATCTATCTATCTATCTATCTATCTATCTATCTATCTATCTATCTATCTATCACAGGCTGTTCACTATCTATCTATCTATCTATCTATCTATCTATCTATCTATCTATCTATCACAGGCTGTTCACTATCTATCTATCTATCTATCTATCTGTCACAGGCTGTTCTATCTATCTATCTATCTATCTATCTATCTATCTATCTATCTATCTATCTATCTATCTATCTATCTATCTATCTATCACAGGCTGTTCACATCTATCTATCTATCTATCTATCTATCTATCTATCTATCTATCTATCTATCTATCACAGACTGTTCACTATCTATCTATCTATCTATCTATCTATCTATCTATCTATCTATCACAGGCTGTTCACTATCTATCTATCTATCTATCTATCTATCTATCTATCTATCTATCACAGGCTGTTCACTATCTATCTATCTATCTATCTATCTATCTATCTATCTATCTATCTATCTACAGGGTGCAGTGTGTAAATTATAGGAATTTTATATTTTTAATTTCCCGCATATGCGTTATTTGATTTGATTTTGTCGATTGCATAGTATTTTAGTAGGGTCAGTTGGGTACCGTCTGTGAAAAAGAGCACTATGACGCAATTCACCCAGCCGGAAATTTGGACACAATATGCTGTATGCTTGGCATTCACGGCGGGGACTCTAATACGAACATTTCAGAGTGTTTGATTGTCAATCAGCGGAGAGTGCAAAAGATTCGGAAAGAGATGGATGAGTCTAATGGTCATTACGAAGGTACGGCAGTTAGGAAGACTTAATCTCATCTTTCTAATAAGAAAACAACCCCCTAATTTTTTTTATTAGGGCCTCAGACTCAAGACGAAGGACTGCTTCAGGCGTCTTGAGGAGGTAGTGCTGCCCTTGTCCAAGAAGTTGACTGCTAAATGACCGTAAGTCAGGCAACAGGACTCTGCACCATTTCACACATACAGAAGAGCCCAGTAAGAGCTGTCCGACAATTTCTGAGATCACATCACCCCCTTTACATCTGTCCACTTAACTCTCCAGACTGCACGCCATTGATTATTATGTGTGTGATCAAGAAGGAAAGAAATAAACAAAAAAAATTCAACTTCTGACACCAAACATGATTATAGCTTTATTCCCCAACTTAGACAAGAAGTGCGTCCAGAACAGTTTGAGAAGATTCCGAAGTCACCAGGAGGTGAAGCCAATGGTGATTTTATTAAATGAAGTTACTTTTTAATAATTCAAGATATTTTTATGTAATTTTGGTAAATATATCTGTTAAAATGAGATGTCAGTAATATTTTCATTCTTTTCTTTTTTTGCGGAATTTAGACGACAATTTATCCAACGCACCATCCATCTATCTATCTATCGATCTATCGATCTATCTATCATTATTAATATGATTATTTGTTTTTTTTATTATTACTATTGTTATTATTATTATTGTTGTCATTTTTCATCATATTTCAATTTCTGCTATGGTCGCACTACCTATCAAGTCTGCGGGAAGACCTAAGGCAGGTCGTGGTGTGTTGTTATGGCTCCATTTCATGTTTTTTTTCTATCTTCTTTAACATTCCGAGCGTTAAATAGACAAAATTCTCCTTAGTGTGTGGGCTGTACATAATAAAACAATTTTTTGTATATCTCTTAAGCTGAGGTTTCCAGGGATTCTTTCAATGTGTTTCTTGTTCCATTTTTTATCATTCCAAGTGCACCTACTATCACTGGCACAACTCTTGTTTTCGATTTCCTCATTTTTCTATTTCGATTTCCAGGTCTTTATATTTTGACAGTTTTTCAAATTCCTTCGTTGCTATGTTACAATCCGCTGGACAAGCCATATCAATTAATAGACAAGTTTTTTCTTTCTGGTTTTTAACAATAATGTCCGGCCTATTTGCTTCAATTTTTCTGTCTGTGTAGATGGTGTAATCCCATAGAATGGTTACATCTTCTATTTCTGTAACCGGTGCTGGGTGATGTTCATACCAGTGTTTGTTTACAGATTTTCCATAGTGTTTGCACATTGTCCAATGTAAATGTTGCTCCACTCTATCGTGGCGATTTTTATATTAATTTGGGGCAAGTACAGAAAATCATGAGATTACATGGTCTATTGTTTCTTGGTGTTTATCACAGAACCTGTATTTTGGATCCACAGTACGATGTATATTTGCCTGAGAGTTCCTAGTGAAAAGACTTTGGTCTTGTGCTACAAGAATAAAGCCTTCAGTCTCAGACTTTAATCCAGATGCATGTGACCCTTGATGAGTATTAACTTTATCAACATTGGATTTATTGGCACGTTCTGGATATTGGCCATACAGAGGTTTGTCTTGCCGGCGTTGTTTCATCTGTTCAAGAGCTTTATCTTTGGCTTTCATTTTCATATTTTTTGCCGCAATAGTTGGTTCTTGGCTTCTGTTCTTGGCTGTTCTGCAGAATCTACTAAATGTAAATCTTGTTTGTATTTACTGCCTTCTTTTATTATTGAATATTTTTTCTTTCTGTTTTCATGTTGTTTGATTAACTGTATCATCCGGGCCTTTGTTGTTTCTATGTATGTTAGTAAGCCAATAGTTGTTGTCTTGTATGACAATTCCAGCTGAATAAGACCTCTTCCACTTTCTTTACGGGGTATGTATAGACGGTCTATATCATCCTCTGGATGATGCATCTTATGCTTAGAAAGAAGCTTTCTTGTTTTAGAATCCATTCGCCTGATGTCGTTTAGAGTCCAGTTTAAGATGTTGAAACTATATTGGACAACTGGGATTGCAAGGCTATTAATGGCCATAATTCTGTTCTGAGAATTCAATTCAGTTTTTAATATCAATCGTAGCCTTCTATAGTACTCTTTACGCACTATTACTTTCATTTTTTATGGTGAATTTTTTTCACTCTCATTTAAACCTAGGGATTTGTAAGCTCCTTCTAGCTTTAATTCTTTTATTGTTACAGAAGAGTTTAAGCTAATTGAGGATGTTTGTTGTAGCGATCCACGTAAAACTGTAGCTTTAGCACATTTATTCAAATTGAATTTCATTCCAATGTCTTCGCTGAATCATTTTACAGCTTGCAGAAGACCTTCCAACTCTTTATTATTCTTAGCATACAACTTTAAGTCATTCATGTAAAATAGATGTCTTTTTATTATTATTATTATTATTATTATTATTATTATTATTATATCATATATTATTGTATGTTATTTAAATTGCTTAATTGTAATTGTTATTTATATTGCTTGTTTTATATGTATGTTTAATATTTATATATAATTTATATCACTTATGTTACTGTAATAATTTTAATACATAGATATTTAGTATTTTACTACATATTGTTTCATTGAAAGATTTAAAATTTATTTATTTTTTTATAAAAGGTTCGCTTAATACTTTTATACATTATTTCGCTAGAATTTAAAACCGAACTATATTTCGTTTTATGATCCAGATTCATAAACGCAAACATTCATATATGATTCATTCATACACATACACTCATTATTTTACATGCCAACTTTATCGACTCATAAACCCATACATTCACACATGAGTTCTCTCCTTATACACATACATTCATACATGATTCTCTCATTTTATTGAAAAGACCGTTCCATCACTTGACAGATGTATACAATATTTCGCTACAATTTTGAACGGGAATGTATTTCGTTGCTGTCATTCATACACATACTAACGTCACCGACATATACACACACTTAATTCATCTGTAGTTTAAATACGCTTGGCACGCATTATTTTCACTTACATACACTTACATTCATAATAAACATCTACTGTTTTTATTACACTTGGCACACACATAAACAGACATGTTTTTCCTCTACATTTAAATATTCATTCATTGCTTTATTACACGTAACATGTATTTCATCAATGAAATTATACTTCAATCAACTTACTGTGTCTGTCGATTTTTTAAAGATTTTTTTTAAATTTTAAAAAAGTTTTTAAAATCACTCGTCTTTAAAAAATCTCTTAAGAAGCATGTTAATGTGAAACATGGTAGATTAAAGACACTTTTTTTCTTACCTGTTCTTTACTTATTCATCTATCTTAACCTTTTTCCTTTCAAAAAATGTCTTTTTATACTAAGAAAACAAAAACAAAAGCTATCTATACTGTTATCTCTTTTCTTATTAATGTTCATCAATACAAGTCCCAAGAGCTATTCAAGGTAGAGATCGTTACTGTGTGGTGTTGTAAGAAACGACAAGAAGCAAAGTTCTTGGGACTATGCAGGAAAGATAAGTGTTAACGCTGGACTTGAAGAGGTCAAGATTTAATTAGTGAATAACATTTCAGTGTTTTGTCGTATACGTTGGAAGTATAGTGTTCAAAAAACCGGGAGGAGTGTGAACTGTACGGTAAGCGCTAACTATATGTCTAGTTAGCTGCTTGTATATCTCTTCTTCTGTTTGCCGTGTTCCTTCAGGACGTAGGCGACCATAACTCTCCACATTTCCCTATCCCTTGTAGTTCTTAACACCACTTTTCCTGCTCTCCCGCCATTCATCTACTCAAGTCCTTCAAGTATGTCATGCGTTAATTTCCCTTGTCTCTTCTTCCGTCTATCGACCTCGTGAGCATCAGATTCTCCAAGCTCTCCTTCCTCACTACATGTATCAGAAACATCAGCTGTCTTTCCCTGATAGTATATTTCCTTTTTGTGTTCATCCTCTCCAAAACCTCATCGTTGTTCACATGTTCTGCCCAGGTTATTCTCAGTATACTTCTGCAGAACCATATTTCGGTTGCTTCACGTTTTTTCTTCATCTTTGATGGGATTGTCCAGCATTCGCTGCCATATTGAAGGACAGACATCACATAAAAATTCAGTACTCTCTTCTTTGTACCTAATGAACTTTTCCTGCTACACAATAATTCTGGAATGCATAACGAACACAAAAAACAAAACAAAAAAAAATGAAGGGCGATAAAATATGAAATATTATGTTTCTATCTGAGAATAAAATAATTATTAATAGAAAAAAAACATTCTGTTCAAAATAATCGAGACACATCGACATGTGATCCGCAGAAAAAAAAAACAAAAACAAAAAAACAAAAACAAGTGATCAAGTCGAAAAATTATTGTTTGACAGTTCGATTAGCTTAAAGACAAAAGGGATTAACATGGTTTTGATGACCACAGTTAGGAAAAAGCAAAGAAATTAATCGGAAACAAAAACAGGTGCTCACGGATTTTTAAAATTCATGTTACAGAGCGAAAGAAAACGACACTGAAATAAATGAACTTCCCTTGATTTTTATCAAATGACGTCATCTACAGTAAAATCGTTAAGCCGTAAAGTTGGTTTGGTGGAAACGCCAATACGATGTCTAGTTTATTATCTCGTCCTCTGGCAATTGCGTCTGGGCTTTGTTCCTCATGACGATCAGAAAATACACAAAAGCACTTGAAGACATGATAAAAACTACGAAGAATTCTTGAAGACCTTCGAACAAAACTTTCATTCCATTTTACGAATGAAGAGAGTTGATTTTCTAAGTGTTGCTTAGATGTGGTAAAGGAGTTTCACAAGCGAAAAGTGCAAGAAAAGAAACTCTTAGCATAGAACTTACGGCTACATCTAGCCAGCTCAACAGTCAATTGATGATATATATATATATATATATATATATATATATATATATATATATATACACACACACACATATCTATATAAACATAGATATATAGTCATCCGCAAACAGATTTGTTTCGCTGTATCACAGCTTCACCAGGATTGAAAGCCGACCGAATTGGCGTCAGTCGGCGATTCTGCATCTGAGCTACAGGCGCTCGGTAGAAGGAGGCAAACTTTTAGCGTGTATATTATCATTATACACACCCAAAAGCTGAGAGTGTTCTAATTCATAAACATAGATATATACGTGTGTGTGTGTGTGTGTGTGTGTGTGTGTGTGTGTGTGTGTGTGGGTGTATATTTTATAAATGCATATATATATATATATATATATATATATATATATATATATACATTTTTTAATCGGTATCACCTCATGCGAAGCAGTAAAGGTGTTACTGGGTGTGGAAGAATTAAGAACAGAAGCATTAATAAATATTAATAAATATTAATAATTAATAAATAATTAATAATTAATAAATAATAATTAATAAATAATTCATTAATAAATAATTGCAGGAAGAGAAAAAAGTAATCAGTAGACGTCGTATTCAATTTTTTCGGTTAAAGTTGGTCGAAAAGCATGGAACTTAAGAGAAACTAGAAGGGTGATTTTTGAGCCACGTTTAAAAAACAAAAAACAAACAAAACAGAAAATAAAAACTAAAAACAAACAACAAAAAAGCAAATAGGTCTTCTATGCTTTCAAACATGGTAACCTATTTTGACACAAAACGAAACTGGTGGCGCGCCTATAATCGATCGAAGTTAGTATATTTCGTAATTAGTCAGATTGCTATGCTGGTCGGAGTGCACACCTTTAGGCTTGTCAGCTTTGTGCATTTAAATGCGTCATTTCATGTGAACCTCTCAGATTGATTGATTGATTGATTCAACAGTTTCCAGATATCGAAAAATAATACAAATTATAATCGAAAATGATACTTTAACGATGAAATGCACAACGTAAATAAAAGATGACGTCTTATAAAAGCAAAACATAATAATAATAATAAATTGAAAGATGAGTCAAAGACCGCAAACCTCCGTCAAGGCAATCCCAAAATCATCTAAGCGATTAGCAAGAGAGGATTATTAAAATGAAAAAAGAATGCTTACAATAAACTTGACCGCTCTCAAGAGAGAAAATACAAAAAATGAACTCGACCGATCTCAAAATTAAATGCACACTTAAAGTGTAATTCAGAATTTAAAATGATCTAAGGAAGGTAATTTAGTATTTGGCATCTGAAAGGCAAAAATTAAATTTATTAATAAAACCGGAAAAATAACTCAGAAACTTTATCCAGTACCGGATTGAACCCACAATCGATAGTGAGGGAGTAATTCAGAATTTAAAATGAGCTAAGGGAGGTAATTTAGTATCTGGCATTTGAAAGGCAAAAATTAAATTTTATTAATAAAACCGGAAAAATAACTCCAAAACTTTATCCAGTACCGGATTGAACCCAAAATCTAATCAATTCGAGCCAGTCATTGGGCCAACCATTCCTGAAAGTTTTATTTTAATCCATTGAGCGCATCTTGAGAAATATTGACCACAGACAGACAGACAGACAGACAGACAAATGAACTCGACCGAATACAATACCTCTACCTTAAGGCGAAGTTAATAATACATTCTTTAACACTAAACATGTATCTGAAGACTTTTGATTTTAATTGATTGCATGTGTTAGTATATCCATGTTTTGTCTTGGTGAATTTTGATTGGTTACATTAAGTATCGCGTTCATTAGCGTAGGTTTGCTTGTCAGTTGCTGAACATTAACCAGCTGAACATGTCACCGATGCGCCGACGCACTAAGCAAGTGTGTTAATGGGCGGGAGCGTCACAGTCATGGTCGTATTTCTAGAGGGTTACATCTAAATACTTGGGAACACTACCAGACTGACTCGTTGACGTAAAATAGGGTTGCTCAGCATGAAGCTATTTCTAACTGGGCCCACCTGCAAGGTTATGCGACAATTTTATCACAATATCGTGCACATTTGGCTGTAATTCATATACCTTGTACACATTATCAGATTGGGTGTCACGATGAGGGTATTAGGGTTTCGCATATTTTGTACCCTAGCGTTGCTTTGTTAACAACAACAATAATAGTAATAATGAAAGAAAAATGGAAAAAGTAAAAACTGTACTGATAATTTAACAAATAGAAAATACTACTGACAAAAATTATAGCCATAGCTACGCAGAGGACACTTGAAGAAAGAAACAATCCTACATCTTGGTACTTTAGAACAATTTCATATGAATAAACTAAGCGATTGATTGATTGATTGATTGATCTATTTTTTATACTTATCAACCCTTTTTAGTTTATTTAAATTCAGGTTTCTTTTTTTTCCGGTTTATCAACGCTTTGCCGTTTTTTAAAAGACGATACATATTTTGGATTGTAAGTATTGTGGAGTTAGTGTTGAAATAAATAACGAGAAGACTCGGAAACAGCGAAATAAAATAATGTATTAACAAAAATACAAATAGTTGTTGAAGCTGAGTCGTATCTCCACTCAGCTACAGGACAAATCAGGTTACGACCTTTACTCTCTCAGTCTCTGGATCTGACTGCCCGGAAGACAGAACCTGGTAACCGGACGTGACGTCAGGAATAGTCCATTAGTCAATAGACTGAAAGGGGTGCCACCCTAACAGTAAGACTAATCCTTTTTTCAGTAAATATTGCATTAACACTCTTTTGAGACTAACATTGATTTTTCCAGATAAAAGTTTTATTATTTAACCCAGAGTTGGGAGAGAAGAGATGGATTCATACCTTTTCTCAGTATTTGCGCGTAAGTGAATGTAACAAATCTCACGAGAATTCGTATACAGCTATCTGATTTACCGTTCCGAGATGCTATCTATGACACACCATTCATACTGAACTACATGAAAACGAAGCGTAATCAGAAACAAAAAAATCTATGAAGAAATTTTGTTTGTTTGTTTCGAGGTTTAACGACCTATGAATCCTTATGGGATCATTTAAGGTCATAACCAATGATTTTTGGGTAAGGTTATTTTATTTTATTTTTTTATTTTTACAACATTTTTCTTTTCGAGTATCAAGAGTCATTGGGATTTGTTTTTTAAGAGCAGTGTTCCCAAGTCCTACCCCTTTTATTTAACCCATAACTGGAGGGAAAGGACGGATTAATACCTTTTCCAAAAGTATTTGTGCGTAAGTGAATGCAATGAATTCAACTGGAATTCGAACTCGGCTCCCCGATTTCTCGTTCAGAGCCGATATCCATTGCACCACAACGCAACTATATTAATAGAGAACAGGAGAAAAAAATACATTTTTAAAAATACCTAGATGATTTTTGGAACCCCCTGGACTAGGGTGGTATGTAAAACACCCTGTACCCTGGTGAGCTTTGGAACGCCTTGTACGTAGAAGTCTTTTAGAACACCCTGTACATAGGTGACTATTGAACACCCTGTACCAAGGGCGGCGGGAGCAGCGAACGCTTCATCGGCGACAATGAGAAGAAGGAGGTCTCCTACAGCGTGCGCGAGCTACTGGCCGCGAAGTCGGCGGCGGCGACATGAGCGGTAGCGTTGGCGATGGAACGTGCGACGGCGTCCACCACGTTCGCGTAGAGGCAGATGTAACGATGTCTGGCGGCGGCGTCGGATCGCGCGCGCTTACCTGATCGGTGTCGAGCATCCGTGAGCAGCAGCAGCGAGTGGATAACGAAGGATACGTAGAAAGTAAGGCAGAACTTACTCCGGAGTCGGACGTGCGACGGCGCCCGATCCTCACGTGCGGGGGTTAAAACGAAAGCGGCGTCGTGTCGACTTGCTTCGCCGGGCGTCCCCGGCACCGATACGATAAATCTCGAAGAGCGCGGCAGGCAAAAGATAAAGTTTTCGGCGGCAGCACCAGGGCCCCAGCGGCACGGCTTTAAACTTTTCTTTTTCCCAATTTCCGAGTCGCATCTGAGTGAGCGAGCGATTCGTCGACCGAAAGTTTCGTCTACCCCGACTTGATTCGTTGCATTCACGTACTCGCAAATACCCTTGGGAAAGTTATAAATTACTCGCTTTTCCCTCCATCTATTGGTTAAATACCAGGACAGATTGGGTTTCTACCGCAGAAACTAATGGCAACCTACTGCAGGAATATCTTCTTCCCAGACAATCATGTCTCGAAAGAGACATGATCGCCCAAGCGTGTAATCACGTATGATAAATAATGGGGGATCTGTTTTCTATTGTTACGAAATAATAAATTCATCCCACTAATTAATACTTACTAATATAATAATATAATCCATCTCTTTTCCGTCCAGCTATGGGTTGAATATCAGGTTCCATAGCTTTGGTTGGTAACCAGTCTACTGCAGAAAGTAATGGCAACCTACTGCGGGAAAATCTTCTGTCCAGACAGTCATGTCTCTTTCGAGACATGATCGCCCAAGCGTGTATCACGTATGTCACTTAACTGAAAATACGGTACTCTAGTTACTTAATTCTTAGGGAGATCGAGCAAATTCTAATAGTATGGAATTTTTTTTTTTTCAGAATGTTACAGCTTAATTTCTGGTTACTGCGGAACATGAAATTTCTTTTGTAGTTTTCGGCAATATTCGCTACATTTCGACTCCTATATCTTTGTTCTTCTACCCATAAATCATATTAATTTGTACGCCGTTTTCTTTTTTTTTTTTCATCAAGACGCTTTGTGAGTGTTAACTTCTCTAAGTCTCTTTTTGCTTATTATTCTTTTTTCACTACTGTGTAAATGCTGAGTAACCACTAGGATAAACGACACACAACACAGCAATTGTAAACAAGGAACATAACATCATTTCAGTTGGCCAGGATATTATATATGAAAAAAAGCCGAGAAAAGAAAAAAAAATATTACGATCTCTTTTTGGAACTGAAACTGTGGAATATGAAGGCGGTGTCTTTTTTTTTAATCATTTCACCCCAAGCAAGGCGGTACCGCCACTGATGTGCAGGGGGCTACATAGGAGAGTTAAAGTCTTAGGCAGAAGGAGAGTGAAGAGAAAGACGAACCAGCTACAGGGGGTGTCAGAGAAAGGGCAAAAGAAGGTGTGAACACAGGAGTGAAGACAGTTACGAAGATAGAGAGAAAGAAAACGAACAAGATATACGAGAGGATGTAGAAAGGACTGGAGTTAAGTGGATAACAGATGGGAATTGACATTGCATTTAAATTCCTTGAGGTTGTAGCCGTCAGGAAAGCAAGTATATGGAAGGGAGTTCCACAAGCGGGAAGCGCGAGAAAAGAAGCTGTTGGAGTAGAATTGTCGCCTTCTTTTGGTTGATTTAACTGTAAAAGGGTGAGACCTTGATGCTACTCTGGTTGAGCGAGTAACTTTTTGTGGAGGAGGGAACAGTGACCTAAGTTCGTCAGAGCAGAATCCATGAAAATATTTGTAGAAGAGAGAGAGAGAGAGAGAGAGAGAGAGAGAGAGAGAGAGAGAGAGAGAGAGAGAGAGAGAGAGAGGCTATGTCCCGCCGGTGAAAGTGTCTGCAGTCGAGCTGCCAGGTCGGGAACAATCACATTACAGATTCCCATTTGGAGCCTGTCGAGAACACTGAGACGAACAGCAGAGGCGCGTGACAAGCTATGACAACAGTATTCCATGCACGGTCGGATGGTTATAATATTTGGCGCTTTAAGCACAATATTCTACGAAGTACAGATTCGAGAAGTATTTTAAGAAGTATTGATTTGAGAAAAAGGTAAGACAGCAAGATCCAAATGATCATGCTAAAATATTCAGTGTAATAAACTCTCTACCTACTGTTCTCTGTCAAGTACTCTTTGGATATTTGGGAAGCTTAGTGTAATCAGTAATGGCAACCTACTGCGGGAAAATTTTCTCCCCAGTCTTTTCGAGACATAATCGCCCAAGCCCTTAACTGACTGAGTTTAATCAGGCCATAAATGCGGGGCGCTCAGTGAAGAGCGATCTCATTTAATACAGTTTATGGACTACTCTATGGTAGTCGTCTCAGAGTAAATATTCTAGTGTCTGTCACAGTAATATCTCTAACAAAAGCAACAACATTAACGACCAATTGCTGCGATTTCGAATTAGTTGACTGTCATTATTTTTTTCTTTCTGTACGTTTTATTCACTTCAGTTTGAAAGCAGAATAGCGGAATAACAAGAATGAAATTCCAACGCAGAGAATAACAAAATCGGAAGAAAAGCAGAAGGGAAAGAAACCATTGTTGATGGCAATGCTAACCCAGCTTTTTCGTTTATGGTCGGATCACCTAACTTCCATCGCACTCTCTTTATTTCTCGCTATTTTCTTACGCGCTGATTAAATTCCTGCTTAAAGAAAACCTTTCCCGTCTCTTACCGTCTTTTCACGTCTCTGGTTTGTCATAGCATCCATAAGAATGTCCATTATTTTGCTCGACCAATGAAATAAGACGTCTCACATTGCCTTTTGTTTTCAGTGATTCATTGATTGATTTTATATCTGACGGATTATGGGTGCCATATTTAATAAGTATAAAAATGAAAAAAGGCTGTCTACAAAAGTAATAGCTTTGTAGTTAAAACTCTGGACTGAGAACTAAAAGGTCTTTATTATTTGCATTTGTGCCTATGTGTATTTGCGTGTGCTCGTAGATTTTGTAAAAATTACTGGGAATATTGCAGTATTAACTGATAAGAGTTACCTCCCCTGATCAGAAATCACCTTTTCTAAGCTAGAAAAGCCATACTTATTTCGGTCATAAAGCTTCTATAGTTCGTTTGACTGTTTTCTTATTGTTTGTAAGAAAATATGCGTTTTGCTTAAATGTTTGAACATGAAGTGTAATCTGAATATAGAAAAAACAAACTTTGACAATGTCCAGCAGATTTAACACCCCTGACTTACCATCAATATTAAAAAACAAAAAAACAAACAAACAAAAAAAACAAAACAAAAAAACAAAACAAAACAAAACACAAAATGTAGCAGTCCATAGAAGACTAACCAAAATGATAGAATTTTAAAAAAATAAATAAACATAATCTACACGGCAAAGCTTAGTGTAAGAAGAAACAAAAAAGGATCTTACATATATTATGGAGATACTCCTGTGTCTGGAAAAGTCATGCTTCAAACTCCAAATTCAAACGGGACGCAGACGAGGACATATTTCACGAACGGAACCAAACTGGGGATTGCGAGCTGTCGTTTCTAAATCTGGAAAAGATATATTCCCAAAGGGGAACGGCATCATGGACTTGAAAGTTAGCGGGGATGTAGATTTAGGCATTGTTCAGGCTATGGGGTTTCGAGTTAAAGAAAGTAACCTCTCTGTATGACTGCTGTGTATACACGCCTGGGCGATCATGTCTCGAAAGAGACATGACTGACTGGGCAGAAGATTTTCCCGCAGTAGGTTGCCATTGCTTTCTGCGGTAGACTGGTTGCCGACCAAGGCTATAGAACCCAATCTGTCCTATAATTTAACCCATAACTGGAGGGAAGAGACGGATTAATACCTTTCCCAAGGGTATATATACGCAAGTGAATGGAAGGAATTCAACTGGAATTCGAACTCGGCACCCTGATTTGTCGTTCCGAGTCGATATCCACTGCACTACAACACACATCCGTCTTCCTGATTACTTAAGACCTAAAGCATATGATTATAGATATAACAAATATAAACAAGTCATTTTACTAGAGATTACAATGTATATTATAAATGGATTAGTTCACCTTGTTTATTTTAGTTAGAAATAGAATAGAGGTACGCGTTATTCATAATGTTATTCTAAGTAAGGAATTATTACTGCTATGAAAGTTGGGTCACTGTGTCTGGCCAGGTAGTTTTTCTCGTCAGAATGGATTTATAAATCTACCATTTGTTCGTGCCTTGAATACTGCTGCCATGTCTGGTAGGGGGATTCTGCTACTCATCTTGTGGTTCTCGACAAAATCCAAAGGAAGACCTGACTTGGCATACTCTCTTCGCTCACTTTCTCACCGACGTGATGTGGCTTCTCTTTGTCTTTTCTACAAGTATTTTCATAGCAACTGCTTTCACGTGCTTCTTTACCTGGTTCTCCGACCACAAGGATTAACACGTTCTAGAAAATTGACATCTATGTCTCACCTTTTTTTACCCTCAAAATAGTTAAATGTAATAAACTCGTCTACTTTAATTGTTTCTTTACTCGCACTTCCTGTTTGTGGAACTCCCTTCTGTTTGCTCGCTTTCCTGATAGCTAAAATCTCCAAAAGTTTAAATGCAACGTTAACTGCCATCTTCAATTTACTTGAATCTCATCCATCTCTTATCTTTCTTCGACATCCTCATTATTTTGTTTTTTACCCCTTGCGCATCAGTGGTAGTCTTACCTTGTTTGGGGTGAAATGATTATAAAAAAATGTAATGTACCAGCAACTACGACTGCAAATGGTATATTACATGAATAATAACCTACAATTACAATTTCTTTAGTAAAACAATTATACTAATACTGATTAATAGTAGGTAATATTTATAAAAAATACTCACCAACGTAGCGTAAAAATAACTGACGAAAAAAAAAAAAAATGAAATAAAAAATTTATTTTTTTCCTACGGTTTTTATCATATTTATAGTTTTATCATATTTATAGTTTTATCATATTTATAGTCTTAAATTTTATATCTTTAAACGTTATTTTCACTGGATACTCATGTTTGCATAGACGCAACGTTTAGTTGTTTAAACATTATTTTATTTCGTCTACCCGACTGAATATTCGAGAAATCTTACTGAAGAAAAACTTGAGGGCTTGGAATGAAAGCTACTTTTTCGGAAACAACAAAAATAACTTACTCCGTAACAGTCAAGCACCATGAAAAATAACCAGAGACAAAAACACTTTTGAAAATGGCTATAGAAGTGGCCGAAAGCCCCTGTGACAATAAAAATTGTGGTTATTTTATATATTTCTTAACATTTACAAGCCGGAAAAATGCTAGGAGGCTAGAAAAAGTTAATAAAAAGTTAATTTAATCATCTTTGTCGGCCGTATTTAATAAAAGATAAGTAAAAGAAAGTTTGCTGCCCAAACACAAATTATATATATATATATATATATATATATATATATATATATATATATGTGTGTGTGTGTGTGTGTGTGTGTGTGTGTGTCCAGTTAATTAAAACCGTGCATAGCCGTGCATTGAGATTGTTCGTATACAGAATATATCACTGCGATGTTCCTATAAAATTATTCAGAGGTTTCTGGATATTTGACAAGTGATGTGCTTTGTGGTGCAGGGAATATCGGCTCGGGACGAGAAATCGGGGAGTCGAGTTCGAGTTCCAGTTGAAATCATTGCATTCACTTACGCGCAAATACCCTTGAGAAAGGTATTAATCCGTCTCTTCCTTCCAGTTATGGGTTAAATAACAGGACAGATTGGATTCTATAGACTTGGCTGGCAACCAGTCTAAAGTAGAAAGTAATGACAGCCTACTGTGGGATAATCTTCTGCCCATTCAGTCATGTCTCTTTCGAGACATGATCGCTCAAGCGTGTATCACGTATGGCAATTAACTGACTGATTGACCGATGGACATTGCTTGGCATTTTGCGTTGTTTCTTTTGCATATTCTTGCCCCTGTTACGTTGTTGATTTCTCGTTTAATTTTAACTATAACACTTATTGTTTGAGAGTTTTTTTTTAATTCCATGTCAAATTTGAGCAAGTCTTTTTTTTTCGGTAGCGGCCTTTATGGAGCTGGTAGGTAGCGTTATATTTTTGATCTTATTATGGATGACTGGATTATAATTATTTGTGGGGTTTCGTATTTTTAAAAAGATTATTCTGCACCCCGCACATATTAATCAACTAGCAGTATAGCCCGGCGTTGCTCGGGTGTAATGAAAGCTTTAAAATTAATCCATGGTCCTGGAGCTCAGACTCTTTGGACGTTGGCACGAAAGATTAAAAAGCAATAGTTGTTTCCACTTAAAGCGAAACCGTAGACTGAAAAAAAATGAATGGATGTAAGTCAAATTTTGATTTCCTAGTATCGATATCAAATAAGTTTTTTAATGTAGTAAACTGAATTTTGAAGGCTAAATAAGTCCTCTGAGTAAATGATATCATGGCTGAGACTAAGAACTACAATTATACCTACTTAGAGCCAAACCCGAAGCAAAAACTAAAATAAAAGGGTTGAAAAACTGATTTTGATCAGACCCGGTAGGATATCGGGGTATTGATTTCCAATATCGGAGTCAAATAAGTCATCCAAGGATAGAACTGCAACCTTGAAACTTCTGAATATTGTTTCTTATGTCTTTGTCTATGAGTGTATCAAATTTGATTAAAATCAGACGATTCCTTCTATAACCCGAGTTTTTCGATTATCGATTTTCGATATTTATTGGGGGGTACCTCGACACAAAACCTAGCTAAGAACACTCGCAGACGCTTATAGTAAATCTGTGTAAACGGTTCAGCCGTTTCGGAGTCTATAGGTACCGAACACAGAGAGAGAGAGAGAGAGAGAGAGAGAGAGAGAGAGAGAGAGAGAGAGAGAAACATACACACACAGACAAAGTTCCATTTATAAATAAGTTTAGATATATATATATATATGAATTGAATATATGGATCGGACTCCGACAAGATGATACATAGATAGATATGAACAGATAGATACGTATATTTTAACAGACTGAGATTTTCTCTCTCTCTCTCTCTCTTTCACCCCCCCCCCCCCAACAAATACATATATCAGCGTCGATAAAGAGGTGTTAGGTATAAAAAGAATACTAAAAATCGAAGCAAACGAATATTCAGAAATTAACTGTTGATTTGGAAATCCGCATTGGGTGTGACTGTTTAAATACGCCCACTCTTAGACAGAAAAAGATTTTCTTACAGTTTTCCTTTTTTTCCCAATTTTATCTTTTACGTTTATCACATATAGTTTAATTCTGCGTATTTTTTTTCGGCTTTTCTTACTCAACAATATTCTTTCTTTCTTTCTTTCTTTCTTTCTTTCTTTCTTTCTTTCTTTCTTTCACATATTTTTCCACTTCTAATTTTGTATTCTTTCATTCTTTCTTTCTTTCTTTCTTTCTTTCTTTCTTTCTTTCTTTCTTTCACATATTTTTCCATTTCTAATTTCATATTCTTTCTTTCTTTCTTTCTTTCTTTCACATATTTTTTCACTTTTGTTCTTTCTTTCTTTCTTTCTTTCTTTTACGTATTTTTCCATTTCTATATTCTTTCTTTCTTGAAAGTTTTCTTTTCCGTTTCTAATTATATATTTTTTCTTTCTTTCTTTCTTATCCGGTTATGTACCTTTCTTTTCTTATTTCGATGCTTTTTCTTTCTTTCTTTGTCTAGGCTGCACCCTATAGATCATTTTCTCTGAAAAGGCTCTCATCACTGGCAGTCTGTGAATACCGTTCTAATTCAAAACTTGATTTACTCCCACTGACACAAACACTGAACCATTGGGACTCTTGAGTTACCTTTGGGAATTGTGTTAATCCGTCAGTCAAATTGGCCTTTTGTTGAGACTCGCAACTTCACAAAGGGACCAGACGCTGTCCAGACTGGCACAATGCCACCACAACAAAAGGACATACGCTGGTTATTCTTTAAATCAGTTGGCCTTTTGGAAGGTTATTGTTCCAAAATAGTGACCCTAGTCGATCGAGAAAAGTTTACAAAGGCGTCAGTCAGATACAAGTGATATGAAGATCGCTTGGAAAGTTTCTGCTGCACCAGACGCATTATATATATATATATATATATATATATATATATATATATATATATACACGCAAATTTTACTTCAAGGGAGACGTTTCATTGCCGACCCCGAAATGAGGTCACCGTTATCATGTCTTCACTCATCGGGCTGTTTTTGTGTTTTTTTAGTGAAGACATTAAAACGGCATTCTCACAAAACTTCGAAGTCTGCATGAACCTGTTGAGTTAAATTGACAAATTCTTCGCATTAAACCTTATCAACACTCTATCTCCATCCCAATATCACTCAACAAGCCTGCTTGCCAAAATAACTTTTATCTACTAAAAAAATAAGTCTTGGTGCTAAACATTATCGCAACTCAGCACTATATATATATATATATATATATATATATATATATATATATATATATATATATAAAGGATAACTCAAAATATAATTTGAAGTGGTTATACATTATAATTCATTTCTGTGAACTAATTAGTTCATTTCTTCAGACCATACTATATTCGTTTCATTCGATATAAATATTTTCCCGGATATATATATATATATATATATATATATATATATATATATATATATGTGTGTGTGTGTGTGTGTGTGTGTGTGTGTATTACTCTTCACCAATGAATTGAGTTCTTCCGGTGACTGGCGTGTGTATACACTGCTTATATACAACACGTTAAAATTTCCCTTCTTTCATTCAATGTGCCTATAGCATAGAGAGTAGCGACTCCGACAGACATCAAATCGTTGGAGTTTCGATCCTGGCCAGAAGCATTTGAATGTGTCTAGCCACACTGATTAGCTATGAGACAGCAAAACAGGGTTGTATGTTGATGACTATTGTGTATATATATATATATATATATATATATATAACCGAGTTATTACGCAACCTAGGTTTCTACCATGATTGGTGTCTTCAGGCGATTTGCAACAACTGATTTACCGTTTACCTTTTTTTTAAAGATCGCTCAAGTAACGGTGATTTGTTGAACACTCATGTAACGGGGAACTTTTGAACGCGCAATTTTTAGAATCACAAAAATTTATAACGTTTTCATCTATGGTTGTATGAACCTAATAGTTTTTTTTTTATATGGTAACACATAGTCATAATTTCTATTCTTTCATTCAATAATTCATTTCTGTTTTGGAATAGCATAATCACAAACTTTTCTTTCTGGCACAGTCTATATATTTTGCAACCGTTGTAAGACTTGGCCGTTTTCACTATACTCCACGTTATGTCGGAGTCTTTTACATGTTTAAATTTCAATTTCTACACGTGCCTAGCCAATTTTGTGCAATCTTTTAAGTGTTCTTTTTTAAATGTAGACTTGTGATTGAACCACCTGGTTTTAAAGGTGTCTTTGGTTGATCCCAAATATATTTTGTTTTAACCATTTAAGTAATGTACTTTTGCTTTGTAAATGACTTCTTTTGTATTACAAAGTCCTTGAAGTGGGCATTTATTTTTGTCCCTGCAGTTGCATTCTTTATTAATGATCTTGTTTTGTACAAAGCTATTTAAATTTCTGGTGTTTTGTTTCTTGATGACAGTTTCTAAATTACTAGTACAGCTTTAACTTAACTTGATTGTATTCCTATTGAAAAGTTTGTTTAGGTTTAGGGAAGTGTTTATATATCAGTTTAAAAAATATCCTCAGTGCATCTCCATTGTCTTTTTTTCATCAAATATTGTTTTGTTTGATGAATTTTTATAATAGCCTGTGTTCTATTTCTTTGTGAATGTGCTTAATTATGATTTTTGGATGGTTGGATCTTGTGTTTATGTACTTTAACTTTCTATTAGCTTTCATGTATCGAGGGACATTGCCAGTTTGTAAATTTAATTCCATATATATATATATATATATATATATATATATTTACATGTAGACTGACATGTCATCTTTCTGATCAGAGTACAATTAACCAACATTTATCTGAAAAACATAAACATATAGGTAATATAAGACAGATTTTGGTCAACAATACGGTGATCCTTACTCATACACACAGTAAGAGGAACCTGCAGATATTGGAGGCCATGTACATCAAATCGAAACAACCAACACTTAATAAAATCAACTTTAAATCCGGACATAACACATTACATTGCATTTGAATACATGGTTCTGTTGTCATTTCGTGCTATCACGCGGTGTGACGTCATAGAACCGCATTGCAAATTTGAGAACTGCGTTTTTTATTTTTGGTAACTATTGACGTTGCCTAGCGGAGTTTTATGTCAACACAAAACAAAATCGTTGGTGATAGTGGATGTTATTGTATTATCGTCTAAATAACCTCTCTGAAGATGGCTCATGTGAGCCGAAAGCTTAGAAGCAAATCAATAAAAAATTATCCAAATGTTGGAGAAATTTTGTCTTTATTTTCAACTTAAATTAAAGCCAAAATACGACGTTTAGAACGGCTCATGATTAAACATAATAGACATTCATTATCTCTTATATTTCACGGTATATGTTTACAAAATTATTTGCTGCCTCGATACACTATATATATACATATATATATATATATATATATATAGAGAGAGAGAGAGAGAGAGAGAGAGCTAGTGAGAAAGTGGGAGAGAGAGAGACAAAGAGACAGAGAGACAGACACAGCGTGATGCAGGTATTAGCACAGCACGTTG
This sequence comes from Ascarosepion bandense, assembly GCA_037127315.1. Taxonomy (NCBI): domain Eukaryota; kingdom Metazoa; phylum Mollusca; class Cephalopoda; order Sepiida; family Sepiidae; genus Ascarosepion; species Ascarosepion bandense. The sequence goes on from JBBBDQ010000384.1 coordinate 1,332,541, forward strand.
AGCGTTAGCTTTGTACTTCAATACCAAATGTATTCATAAAATTTTATATTTGTATAATTATAATTAAATCTATCTATCTATCTATCTATCTATCTCTCTCTCTCTCTATATATATATTTTTTTTTTTCTAAGCATATACTGTTAAATATAAGAGACAATGAATGTCTATTATGTTTAATCATGAGTCGTTCTAAACGTCGTATTTTGGCTTTAATTTCAGTTGAAAATAAAGACAAAAATTATCCACCAAAGCTCAGAAGCAAATTAATAAAAAATTATCCAAATGTTGGAGAATTTTTGTCTTTATTTTCAACTGAAATTAAAGCCAAAATACGACGTTTAGAACGACTCATGATTAAACATAATAGACATTCATTGTCTCTTATATTTAACAGTATATGTTTAGAAAATCATTTGCTGCCTCGATACACTAATAATATATATATTACACAAAGATTGTTGGTAGTAATAACACTGTGCTTTATAAAAAATAACAGAGCTAAAATTTTCACTAGTAAAAAATACTAATACTTATTGCTCTATACCGGTTGGACAACACTGACTTTCATGCGCATGTCAAATATGTCAGGAGGGGATTGAAAAACGATTATCACGTCAGTTGTATCAAATATTGAGAAACAAAATCTGCGGATGACTATAGTATTTACGCTCTCACACCCTGATTGAGCACTCTGGAAGAGTGGGAGACTTTGTAAACAGTAGCTACTCCGGCATTTACGCACCGCTCATTCGATAACGAATTGGATCACTCTAGCTATTGGGCGTGTTTATACGCGCTAAAAGGTTTGCCTTCTGTTACTGGACGCTCGTGGCCTGGGGGTGGAGTCGCCGACTGATGCCGGTTCGGTCGGGTTTCAATCCTGGGTTGGGAAGCGACCGGAGTCTGGGGCGTACTGATGAGCTGTGATGCAGCGAAACAGATCTGTCTGCGGATATATATATATATATATATCAATATATCATTTATGCTCTTGCACGTCGATAGAGCACTGTAGGGGAAAATAGATTTTATAAACTGTAGCCACTTTCGTTTTTAATCATTTCACCCCAAGCAAGGCAGTTTTACTGCCTCTGTTGCGCAGGGGGTTACATAGGAAAAAGTGACGAGAAAGAGGCTTAGTTATAAGGGATGTCAGGAGGAGGGTAATAGACGAATGAGAAACCGGTGTAATGGGAGTGGATGTGGGTGGAGAAAAGAACTTGAGAGAACGGATGCGAGTTAGTGAGATAAGATATGTCTATTAACCTTATATTTAAATTCCTGAAGCTTGTAGCTGTCAGGGAATCATGTATATGGAAGGGAATTCCACAGGTGGGAAGTGCAAGAAAAAAGCTGTTAGAGTAGAAATTGCGGTTATATTTTATCAGTTTCAATGTAAAAGGGTGGGACCTAGTTGCTAGTCTAGTAGCTCATGTAAATTCATACCGAGGGGGAGCTAGTGAGCATTAGAGCAGAAGCCGTGAAAGTGTTTGCAAAAAAGGCACAGGAAAGCCACGTCACACCGGTGAGAGAGCGACTGCACCCGACCAGATGTGGCAGCAGTATTCTATACACGGGTGGATGGTAGATTTATATATATGCAGGATGGATTTAGACGGAAACACCTTCCCGGCCCTGCACAGGGCTTTTTAGCAGCGGATTTAGCTATGGATTCGATATAGAGATTCCACTTGAGGTCTGCTGAGAGTGTTAGGTCAAGGGGGCGTAGTGTTTTGCTCTCAGGGAGGCTAGCCCGGTCCATGCTAATGTGGGGTGGGGGTAGGAGTGATTGTCTATGATGATAGTTAATAGCGGCTTTATTTTGGAAGCATTACAATTTACGAGCAATTTCTTACCCCAATCCACCACAGATTAGAGATCCTTCCCAAGCTCGGCAGCAAGGTTAGCTTTGTCAGCCTCAACGTACTTCTACGACCGAGTTGACCGTTCTCAGCTCAGCTACCGAAATCTGCCTGGTGGCAAATGAGTCTAGTTTCAATCCCGGCTTGAAGCAAACAGTTAATCTTGTCGCACTGATGAGCTATGATACAGCCAAACAGGCCTGTAAGCGAATGATTATATATATATATATATATATAGATATCAGCATGCAGTGTGGGCATAGAAAAATCCAAAGGAGTATCCTGTACATACATTGGTAGGATAACTCTCTAAGAGAGTTCTAAACATATATGCATATAAATACATATAGAGCAAATATAAGAAACATTAAGGCAGACACGTTATTTCATGGTGAATCGGAAGTGTAGGCCTATTTCAGGCGAACCATCATCAGCTTCCGTTTTTATTTTACAAAGGATTTTACACAAAATAACGTGTCTGCTTTAATTTTTCTGATATATATATATATATATATATATATATATAGGCAGTAAATATTCATGCAAACAAGTTTGATTAAAACGAATTCTTATACTTCCTGGGATATTGCATCTCTAACACTAATTGGGAAAAAAACAGCTTTAAATACGTACATCAGGCACACGTGCTCCGTACTTTCTTGCAGACTGGCCTGTCACCTGTCGGTACTCAGCGCAATCTGTGCAAATTATTAACGACCAAAATATAACCAACAGACAAATATTTTTGGATAACACCAAAATACTCCACAGCGTCTTATGCAAGGAAAGACTCAAAACACCAGAAATAGACAGACTTCATTTCATGAAATAAAATGTCATTCAACAAGTGCATATGATATAATTAATGTGCACGTATATTAATTTAGTATTAGAATATAAAATAGATAAATTGCATTGTTTTGTACAGGCCAATTCTCATTAAGCGTCATACATGACGTCACGCCAGAAGGGGCACCTCGAGGTATTGTAATGATTAGCAAGCTCATCCCGCTAGAATCATTGCAATTGAGTAGTGAGTTCGATCTTCACTGGGTGTCCCTTACTTTCGGCCTTGTGCCACATCTAACCTAGACTTAGAAAACCACTATACATGACGTCACGCCAGTCCATTTCAAACTTCCAGCTTCTCAAAGAAATTTTAACAACTACACAGACACCATATTGATTCTTAATATTGGCTGAGATAGACCAAAGCGCCTGAAGAAAAATAACCAAATATGAACTTCGACCAGTTTATCACAAACTTCTAGCTCAATAATAAACACTTTGTCCGAAAATGGGGAAAATATAATAAAAATTTAAACAGACAGACATTGCTGGTTCTTTTTAATGAACCTTCTTTGTAAACGCACACACAGGTGTTTGTTTGTTTGTGTGTGTGTGTGTGTGTGTAAGTGCCCGCATCCGTAAGCGTTTATTAACAGAAGTTTTTTGCATGTAATGTTTGTGTTGATATAAACATACTAAATTATTATGTAAGCTGTGATATCAAGGATAGAAATGATTTAACAAATACGTCAAATTCATTAATTTTTATGTTAATGCTAAAATAAATGCTAGGCCCGAAATCCACTCAAGGTGGAGAGTTACACACAGTTTTGGATGAGCATAAGAAAAGAAAAACTTTCTGCGGTAGACTGACTGTCAGCCAAATCTATATAACCCGGTGTGCCCTTCTTTTAAACCTCACCAAGCTGTTTTTGAATTCAGAATTTCTTTGTAGACCTGTTGCCCCCCAAGGCTATAAAACCCAGTCTGTCTTGCTATTTTCCCCATAACTGGAGGAAGAAAAGATGGATTCATATCTTTCCCACGAAATGTAATGATTTCGACTGGAATTTGAACTCGAATCTCTGATTCCTCAGTCTGAGCCACTATCTATTATTCGACTATGACTCTAAAACTAACATGAGAATGATATCTTATGTTGATGCGCTATTTGAAACAACACAGAGTAAGTGACCGATAATGATGAAGAGGTTATGATTTTATTGATTGGCAAAGCATCCTTCCGGATGTCTGTTACACAAAGCAGCTTCTTCTTCTATGTCCCGTGGCCTTTCAAGACGTAAGCGTTCGTGGCTTTCCACTTCTCCCTATCCCTGGTGGCTGTCGGCACGCGTTCTCGTGTAACACCACGCAATCTCCGTTCTGTCATCCACCTGCTCAGGCCCTTCAAATATGTCATCGGTTGCTTTCCTCTTTCCCTCCCTCTGGCCTGTCAGTATCAGGTTCTCCAAGCCCTCCTTCCTCATTGCATATCCCATGAACTTTAGTTGTCTCTTTCTGATGCTCAGTATTAATTTTCTTTTCGTTTCCATCCTTTCCAGAAAAATATCGTTAGAAACAAAGAAAAGTGTCCTGAACTGTTATGTAATATCAGTTCTCTTATATGACAGTGAATGCTGGAGATGCCTTCCAAAAGCTAAGCAAAGTATTAAGAAACAGAAAAATATCGTTAGAAACAACAAAAAAAAAAAGAAAAAAAAAGAAAAGAATAAAGAACTGTAACGTAATACTAGTCCTCCTATATGGATGCGAATGCTTACTGTATAGGTTGAATAAATTCGGTGAAAAGACATATTCTTGTCTTACACCAATTTTATTTTTATGTCTATACTAAATTCATTTTTTCCGTATGCAGGCGGTTTGCTACCAGTATAAATTTTGGATTATTCTAATATCCTTACAAAATACTTCAAGTTTACTAAGCCGTTTCAATAATTCTTTATGACGAATGTTATCAAACGCTGCGTAGGCGGGGGCTGGGTGATATTTGACCGGTGACCTGAGCGCGTACGCTCAGGTTCCCCACGTTAAAAAATAACCCTGTGTCACATCTCGCTCCAGTCGGGGAGTAAGGTAAGATATCTGTATTTTTTTAATATCGTACTGAGCATAATGTGCGTTGTGGTGCAGTGGATATCGGCTCTGAACGAGAAATCGAGGATTCGAATTCCAGTTGAATTCCTTTCATTCACTTATGCACAAATACCCTTGGGAAAGGTATTAATCCATCTCTTCCCTCCAGTTATGGGTTAAATAGCAAGACAGATTGGGGTCTTTAGCCTTGGCTGGCAACAAGTCTACCGCAGATAGTAATGGCAGCCTACTGCGGGATAATGTTTTGTTTCGAAAGAGACATGATCGCCCAAGCGTGTATCCCATATGGCACTTAACTGACTGAGCATAAATATCGCGTTCCTTGTTCCAGTCTCTTTAACATCATCATCATCATTTATCCATCACACCCAGATGGTGCATAGGGCAGCAAAATTTTTGTTGCTGTTTCTGTAACAAACTGTTTTTTTTACGGGGAAGGGTTGTTAGCCCTGCACCTAACCCCCAAACCTTGAGGACTGGTGGACCATTCTTGGTCCTTACGTTTACAGCACCTGGTATTCCGAAATTATTACCCATTTAAGTACTGACCAGGCTCGATGTTGCTTAACTTCGGTGATCGGACGAGAACCGGTGTACTCAACACGATATAGCCGTAGACTGTCTCTTTAACGAACCCACATTATTCTTAATTTATTTCTATCTTGACCAACTTCGCGGGTTTTAGTTAATGGGAATAGGCAATTGGAATCTTTAGCTTTAAAAATAATTTCCGAAAACTCCTTTCGTTATTCATTGGTAATTTGTTTTTGTCATCTATATATAAAAGTCAATCCGTGAGTCTGTATGTGACTGTTCCCTATGTACGCCTACATTTTTTAAGCTACGCCATTCAAACTTTCTAGGGACACATATCTACAGGGAAGCCAGGTCGACACACTTTTTGAGTTCAAGTTCAGCAATCTTCCCTTTCGCACTTTTTGGCCAATGGAGCTGATTGTTTACATTTGCTCCGTAAAACGTCTAAGATCTAAGATGGTTGCGAAATTATGTAACAGAAATCAAATAATACGTGTTAAACGCGACTAAAATATTTTTCTATTTAAAAAAAAATTAGCCTTTATATTTAATTTTTATTCTGACGTTTTAAAAATTCATTCGCTCAACAAAAAAATGTTTTTCCCCCGTAATTTTGAAACAAAAACAAACGCAATGTTGTTTACAATGTCACACAAAACATCAAATCATGTTTACGCAAAACAAAAGAAATAGATTTTTTAATGGAATTTTTGAACAATTTTGAAACAACAATTGTTTATATAATTATTTTTTTTATATCTCCTACTACTAAAATGTTCTGAGTTGCACAGGCAACGCCGGGCTCTCTATTAAAACATTTTCTTTATGGCGTTTATAATTAAGTAGCTTGGTTATTCAAATGAAGCCATTTGCATTGAATCTTTCAATACAAAAAGTGAGAAAGAACTTTTTACGATTTTTCTATGAATGAAATTTCTTAAAAATCAACAAATTTATAAATCTATTTAGGAAATATTGCGTTATTTAATTATTGATTTTCAAAAAAAAAAAAAATTCATAAGATTTTTCGTGTTTAATGAATTGAAACAAAAAGTCAATCTTCAAACCGCTTTGGTTATATTTTACAAGTAATAATTTAATTATTTTGGCGATATTGAAATTAAATCATATGAAAGCATAAAAGAAAAATTCGTAATTAAATAAATGTTTGTACAGAAATGTTGCAATTTTCTAAAAAGACGTGCGTACATTCATAATTTCATGCCAATAGCTAACGATTTCGAAAATTAAGTTTTGACGTGACGCAGAGGATTTTTGCCGTATTTGAGCTATAACTGCCCAGTCGAGACCGTCGCTATTATTGTGATATGGTAATATATAGGAGGTCTTGGCCCAGTCCTCACTTTTCAACCTTGAGAGAGTTCAAAAGCATTCATGTGGCCTTGTAAGAGGCGATGAATTATTTTTAACCTCTCCACAAAAAACACAAAAACAAAAAGAAACACACACACACACACACACACACACACACACACACACACACACACACACACACACACACACACACACACAATAAATAAAAAAAAACAAAATATACCTGGCGATTATCGCTATTTAAATGTTCAGAAGAGCGACATTGCTTAGTTTTTTTGCTTTTTTTTTAATCATCTCACCCCAAGCAAGGCATTCTACTGCCACTGTTGTGCAGGGGGTTACATAGGGGAAAGTGATGAGAAAGAGGGTTAGTTATAGGAAATGTCAGGAAGAGGGTAATAGACGGATGAGGATACCGAGAATGTGGGTGAAGTAGATGGAAAAAGAGCTTGTGAGAATGGATGCGAGTTAGTGTGATAGGAGATGTCTATTAACCTTACATTTAAATTCCTGGAGATTGTAGCTGTCGGGGAAGCAAGTGTATGGAAGGGAATTCCACAGGTGGGAAGTGCGTGAAAAAAAGCTGTTAGAGTAGAAATTGCGGCTACACTTTATCGGTTTCACTGTGAAAGTGTGGGACCTAGTTGCTATCTAGAAGCTCGTGTAAATTCATACCTAGGTACAAGTTCATTGGAGCAGAAGCCGTGAAAGTATTTATAGAAGAGGCACAGGGAAGCCACGTCACGCCGGTGAGAGAGCGATTGCAGTCGAGCTGCTAAGTCTCCGTTGGACTGAGATTTTTACACCACATGTACACCCTTGTGTAAATTAATTGAAACAAAACGAATAATGTCTTCCTAGGATCTTTCACACTTTTTCTGATCACGTATACGTCGTCTCTTGGCGTTGTTTTTCTCTTCTGACGGCATTTCTTTTACGTTTTGTACTGATGAATCCAGTTTGTTTCTTCGCCTTGATGACACGATTGAAAATTGAAGGGCTAACATCAACAATATCCTTGATCTATTAGTAAGACTTGCCAGCATGTTCGTGCAACGTTAAGACTTTTGTACACTTCCTTGGAGTAACGTCCATCGTAGACATCGGCCTTAGGATAAAGTAATCGACAGTCGAGACAATAGTGCCTGGGCGTGATGAAATCTGATGCAATCACGCATGACGCAATATTTTCATGGCCAACCAAATTTCATACACTCCGAAAATAGATTCATATTACTGCACAACACTGAAAATGATCTAATCTGAGGGAAAAATGGAAATCGACTACATCCTGTGACTCCAGTGGGCTTAAAACTGACCGTATGGTGAAAAAAAAAAGGAAACTAAAGCAGTTGTTTCTATAAATTTGTACAAGCTGATAGATAGATAGATAGATAGATAGATAGATAGATAGATAGATATGACGATACTCAGATAGATAGATAGATAGATAGATAGATAGATAGATAGATATGACGATACTCAGATAGATAGATAGATAGATAGATAGATAGATAGATAGATTAAAAGAAATTGCTCTAATTCTGTTCATATTCCATTGTTAAGGAGGAAGTTACATTCAGACTGCTTCTTCCCAAGAACTATTCCTTTTGTTGTTCCCATTACTATTATTATCTATCCTACATATCCTCATAATATGCACTTCATACTTCCTCTCTTCAAGTCTACGGTTAGCCGTTATCTATCCTACATATCCTAATAATATGCATCTCATTCTTCCCCGCTTCAAGTGCTTCAAGTCTACGGTCAGCCTCTATCTATCCTACATATCCTCATAATATACACTTCATACTTACTCTCTTCAAGTCTACGGTCAGCCCTTATCTATCCTACATATCCTCATAATATACACTTCATACTTTCCCTCTTCATGTCTACGGTCAGCCCTTATCTATCCTACATATCCTCATAATATACACTTCATACTTACCCTCTTCAAGTCTACGGTCAGCCCTTATCTATCCTACATATCCTCATAATATACACTTCATACTTCCCCACTTCAAGTCTACGGTCAGCCATTATCTATTCTACATACCCTCATAATATGCACCTCTTTCTTTATAAAAAACTTGATTGAGTAACCCTCTACCTTGAGGGACACTTAAGGTTTATAATTAGTATACCATAGTATATAAAAAGTGTTTTCTACTCTATTCAGTTAAAGTTTTACAAGAGTAAGACAAAATCAAAAATGAAATATTACTGCGGTATCGGAGCTAAAACTGCACAGTCTTTACTTCCCTACCTTGACTGTGTTATGAAGCATTTAAGAAACCTTGTGCGTGATTAATTATTTTCCACGCCACAACCTCTTTTCCCGCAAATGAAACGTTGGTAGCCTCTCGCTGTTCCATCGCTATTTCGATGGCAAATATACTGATGAACTACATTCCTTGGTTCCTCAGTTTCAGACCTTTACAGTAAGATACGCCATGTCACATCAAATCGTCCTCATTTCTTTCATTCCATTAAGAAAGCTTCTTTCCAAGAACTGTTACTTAGTGGAATAGACTTCGATAACTACGATGTTAACCTCTTGCAAGATCAATAGTTATATATCCTACATATCTTAATAATGTGTACTTCTTTATCAAAAACGTAATTCAGTAACACCCTACCTGGAATTGTTCTTGGGCTTTATAAGGAATGAACATTAATGTATATATTTGTTTCATTTTTTTTTTATGTTTTAAATATTTAGAATCACCTTTATTTAAACAAATATTATTGATATGTTAAGGTATATGATACTAAAACTCAGACATTGTGAGGTTTAAACGACGACGGATATTGTGATAAGGTTTAGTGGGGTTAAAGAGCTCAGTACACGCAGGCAACATGCCACGTACATGCACTAATTGTTTAAAAAAATCAATTCACCCATAGCAAGGTGACAACGCCACTAAGACGCAAGGGGACACTGGAAGTGAAGGGGACAGAAAAGACTTCAGAATGAACCAGAAACCCAGTACTAAACAGAAAACAAGGGATAAACCTCTACTCCTATTCAAAACGCTGGGAAGAAGTGTGAAATGAATGATAGCAAACCTCGCTACCGAGATTGAAAAGGACCTCCAATCCGTAGTGGACTGGGGTAAGAAATGGCTCGTAAATTTTAATGATTCTAAAATGAAGCTGCTATCTATTAACCATCACAGGCAATCGTTCCTCCCGCTAATTAACATGGATCAGGCTTCTCTCTCTGAAAGTAAAACACTGCGCCTCTTCAGATTAACTCTCACATCAGACCTTAAGTGGAATAACTATATAGAATCCATAGCTAAATCCGCTGTTAAGAAAGGCGGTTCTCTGTGTTGGGCCAAGAAGATTTTCCCGTCCGAAACAATCCTGCACATATACAAATCTACCATCCGCCTGTGCATTGAATATTGCTGCCATATCTGGTCGGGTGCTTCCGCTAGCCACCTAGGTGTCCTTGACAAAATCCAACGGAGAATCTGTAATGTGATTGATCCTGACTTGTCAGCTAGGATACAGTCGCTTTATCAGAGACGCAGTGTGGCTTCCCTGTGTCTTTTCTACAAATACTTTTACGGCTTCTGCTCCGATGAACTTAGCTCACTGGTACCCCCTATATACGAGCCACAAGATTAGCAACTAGGTCCCACCGTTTTACTGTGAAACCGATAAATTTTAAATATAAATTCTACTCCAGTAGCTTCTTTTCTTGCACTTCCCGCCTGTGGAATTCCTTTCCGCTTACTTGCTTTCCCGACAGTTACAATCTTCAAGAATTCAAATGTAAAGTTAATAGTCACCTCCTGTCTTGCTAACTTACATCCTCTCTCTCTCTCATGCTTTTTCTACATCCACCCTACTCTCATCAGTGCTCTCTTCCCTCTCCTACTCTCTTCCTGACACCCTCTGCAACCTCTCACTCCTGATAACATTCTTCCTCGTCTACCCCACTCTCATCAGTAATGTCTTCCCTCTCCTACTCTCTTCCTGACACTCCCTGCAACCTCTCATTCCCCATAACATTCCTCCTCGTCCACCCCACTCATCAGTATTCTCTTTCTTCTCATACTCTCTTCCTGACACTCTCTGTAATCTGTCACTCTTTCTCATAACATTCCTCCTATGTAACCCCTGCACTACAATGGCAGTAGAATGCCTTGCATGGGGCCACACGATTATAAAAAAAAAACTATTCCTATCTACTCCAATAGATGCAGCTTTAGATCCGATATATTCGTTCCACTTCAGATCGGTTGAAAAAGTGAAGGTCAACGAGCCGCAGTGTGTTGCTCTCAAGAAGACTTGTTTGAGTTTGAGTTTGAGTTTGAGTTTTGTTTAAAAACATATAAACCTCTGTGGGTTATTTAATGCCAAATAAGTGGAGTTAAAACTCCTGATAGGTACTGATCTGGCGACTCGACTGCAGCCACTTCCCCATTGTCGAAATGTGGCCTCCCTTTGTCTCTTCTATAAATACTTTCATGGCTTCTGCTCGGACGAGCTTAAGTCACTGATGCCTCCTCAACAGGTGTTTACTCGTGCAACCAGACTGGCAACTGGGTCGCACCCATTCACAGTCAGGTTAGCCAAATGCAGACGACAATTCTACTCCTGCAGCTTCCTCTCTCGCACTTCCCGCCTGTGGAACTCGCTCCCGTATTCTTGCTTTCCTGACGGTACCACCTCCAGAAATTTAAATGCAAAGTCAATACTCATCTACTAACCACTGGACTCTAGCTCTCTCCCCTGTATAACCTTCCCTTTCTCTCCACCTATGTATCTGTCATCGCACCTGCTTTCTCAGCTTTCTATTGTTCCTTTCTAACTAGTTTGTACTCCTCACTCTTTTCTAATTAATCTTTTTACATTTATGTAACCCCCTGCACATCAGTGGCGTTTCCGCCTTGCTCGGGGTGAAATGATTAAAAAAAAAAATTGGCATTATGTAACCCACAGAGTAGGTATTTTTTTAAATATTCGGTTAAAGTGAGAAAGTTCATTTAGTCAAATTTTAATGAAAATTTTGTTTTTATTCCTTTTTATTTTAGAAAACTAAAGTATCTTCTTGTTTTACATTCAAAAAATGTTTTGCTGAGAATATTTTTTCCTTCAAAAATTTTTTATGGTTAATAACATTTTTCTTCAAAAATGTATTGTTGATAATATTTTTCCTTCAAAATGTATATTTTTCTCTGAAAATTTTTTTTATGTATATCTTTCTATAAAAGTTTATTTTTATACTTTCATAGTGTTTTGACCCCAGTTTGAGGGTTAACTATTTGCCTATAGCTGGGACCCTAACAGGTGGTATAACTCCGGGTCAGATTTAACCTGGGAACAACAGCAATTAAGAGGTGGTGCCATGCTTCTCACCACCTCCCAATAAGAGGCCTTGCTGCTGGATGCAGTTTATCGTCATACCCAGGACCCCAAGAAGACTTGTATCAGCCATGCTAATGGCCGAGTGGAAAGTTTTTTTTATGATGGTGAAAGTAGAGCAGTTTTGTTTTGGAGGCATTAAAATTTACAAGCCATTTCTTGCCCCAGTTAACCACTGATTGGGGGTCCGTTTTAAGAGCAGCATCCAGGCTTAATTTGTCAGCCTTGGTAGATTTACTATTGAACGTGAGTAAATAGTGGTGCCATCTGCATATATGCCTACTTGAAACTTTATCAAAGAAAGATCATTGATGAACACCAGCAACAGCGTAAGACACGCAAGGAACACCCGTGTTCGTATAAAAAGATCTGGAAGCCTGCCCGTTCAACACAACCTTTATTTCACGATTTTATAAGAACGATTGAATTAAATCAACCAATCATCCAGAAATACCTCATCTCTGGAGAAGAAGGCAGCATGCCAAACACTGTCAAATGCTTTCGAGATATCAAGAGCAAAAGCTCGAGCTTCATCATTATTACCAAGAGCCTGGTATACATATTCAGTGATTAGCACATCAGCAGTAGACCTGGAAATGCAGAAGCCATATTGTTTGTCAGAGAGTAGGTCGTGAGTGGTGAGATGCTTAACTACTTCAGCGTTGATTAGAGCCTTTAACACTTTGCCGAAAAATAAAGCGATAGTTACAGGAGCCAGAGTATTTTCCAGTGTTCTTAAAAATAGAAACTAAAGACGAAGACTTACAAATAGCAGGACAGCAGGAAGGCTGGAAGCAGAAGTTGTATAGTTTGGAGAGGACTGCAGCGAGCTCAGGGGCACATATCTTTAGGAAGATGAACTGGATTCCCTCACTTATGGGAATTTAATCTAGAAATAATGCCCGAGACCAGAGACGGGGTTATGTGTCTATCACTAAGTTGAGTCTCTATTCTAGGTGAAAAAACGGGTGTGGGTACTCCAAACGTGTCAAGTGTGGAAATGGAAGAGAATTTGCATTCAACCTTGTATGCTGTAGATAGAAAAACTTCGAATTCCTTGACTAGAAGAGAGATTAAAGGGTTTGACGTTGACACACTTGCTGATCCATTAGTAATCTCTAGAGCCAAACATTCGCGATGCTATACGTTGTTTCATTTTCTCAGCAAACAATATCTTTGCATAATTCAGGATACGATTGCATTAATTTCGAGCAGAGACAAACAAACGTCTATTGTAATCAGATGTGTCCCTCCTGTACATAAGAAAAAGTGTAGGCAATAGCAGCCGAGCATAGAGGTGAGAACTAAGGAACCAGACTTTACTTGACATTTCTTTGCTGGAATGAAAGCATCGTTGCCGGCTTTCACTGAGGAGGATACATCAGAGTCGCAGTATTGAACAGAAAGGCTGAAAACTTTGTCCCAAGGGATGTCATAAAGGGAATCACGGAACGTGGCCCAATCCGAATATTAATAACAAAAAGATTTTCCATTGGTAGGAGGTTCCTGAATAGAGGTCGAGTAGAAAGAAATGTTTACAGACACCATCAGAATTGCCAAGAGAACAGAGCTGCGTGACATTTTATTTTATTCATTTCACCCCAAGCAAGGCGTTAACGCGACTGATGTCCAGGGGGTTACATAAGAGAGTTGAAGTATTAGGCAGGAGGAGAGTGAAGACAAAGACGAACCAGCTACAAGGGGGGAAAGAGAAAAGAGAAGGGGCAAGAGAAGGATGTGAACACAGGAGTGAAGACAGTTGCGAAGGCAGAGAGATAGGAAAAAAACAAGGAGTTAAGTGGATAAGAAACAGGAACTGACTTTGCATTTAAATTCCTGGAGGTTATAGCATTCAGGAAAGCAAGTGGCAAGAATCAAGAATAGAAGAAGAGAAAAGAGATTTAGAAGAGAAGCATATCCTGGGGGAAACGCATACGAGACTAAATAATTGAGAATTTCAGGGTTTGAACGCCAGCAAGATCGGTGACAGAATGTTTAAGCTATTTGACATGATGGGCATTAAAGTTCCCAAATAGATGTAGTGAAATGGTCTTGTCTATACTGCCAGAAATTCTACTGACCTTTCAAAAGTCATGATAGAAAAGGGAGTGGTAGAGAAAGAAGAGATATCTGACCGAGTTTAGTAAAGAGACATGTGTAATAGTAGTCTAGAGATTCAAGAGAGATCTCCATAGCCAAACTTGGACATAAACTTCCTGGTTATGTACGAAGAAGTTAGCGTTTCTAAAGAGAGGAAAGTAACCAGAAATCGAGGAATCAAAAGGAGGGCATCGCAGAGTTCAGGTTAGTTTCACAGGGAACTATGATGACTGGAGACTTTTAGATGAAAAACGATTCCACGCTGGAAGGTTGGTACGGATACTGCGAATGTTAGAGAAAAATGTTGAGGTGTTTAGATGTTTTTTGTACGGCTGGTTGAGTTTTATATATTTGATTGTTTGTGGTTATGCTTTTGGATTAATGATAAACACTGGCCTAGAGTCGTAGTAACAGTTGGTAGTCAAATGCAACATGTGTGAGAAGGTAACTCGCGAAGAGTGGCCTCACGGTTACCCACTGGAGGTGCATGCAAGGACATTCATCCATGCGTGACATAACACTGCAAGAACCCCAATACTATTTAAATGTTGATTAGAGCAGCCTCTCAAGATGCAGCGCAAGAGTTTGGGCTTCTAATTACCAGTTGGTCGGAAGCAGCAACCAGAAAACTAGCAACTCGGTAACCTTTGTATGAAGAGACGCTGCCACCATTCATACACATCACAAAAAATCTCGTGACAGTGCCACTATCAAGACCTTAGGTAAGGAAAGAAACAGGAAACCCATTCCTAAACAGGAAACAAACGATGAGCCCCTAATCCTGTTCAAGTAAAAAAAAAAAGAAAGAGCACCCTAAGAGTAAATTACTTCGAATCTTCCAAAAAATTAGCTGAAGACATTACGAAATTTAACATTCCAATAAAATAAACGTTATTACTCGATTAATTTTTATTGAATTTTTCCAGCATCCTTACGCTTTTTTCTGTCTTTCACAAGTAAGGGCATACAGAAATTTTCCATAATATAATCGTCCCAAGCGATTCAGCCATTTCTTTTACCATTTTCAAAAAGGGGCTTTTGTTTTTGGCGTTGTTAGTTGCCCTCGTGTTTTGACAGTTTAAGTTTATTTTGCGTTGTTTTGAATAGGAGCGTTTATTATGAACCTTCAACGTGTTGAGCAAAACTGGAAAACACTTATTTAAAAAAGAATAAACTTTTAACATTCCAATTCGACTTTTAAAGGAGGTTAGATTAATAGTAGCAGAGACATCAGTGCATTTCTAATAGCGAGATGTTTCCGGTAATGTGATTTATATTGAATCTTAGTGCATTCGACCTGGATTTTGTTTTAAGGGTCTTGTAGATTGTGCGTTGATAGATGATTTTATAGCACTTTGATCTGATAAGTGACACTCATTGTTCGATACTTGTGATTGATTTGTGACAAAAAACAGGCTTGTACTGTGCAGTGAACGGATGATAGTCCAATCAGGAGAATAGCCAGGGTTATCATCCAGTTCAAGACTACAGTCACACTCAACAATCATTGAAACTAAGTACTTGTGTGCTGAAACATTGTACTGACAAAACAAAACCCCTTTCATCATCATTAAATGTATATATAAGAAATATTAAAATATAAAACAGAAACACCTTGAATGCGTTCATATATATATACCTATGTGTGTGTGTGTGTGTGTGTGTGTGTGTGTGAAGAAGTAATATTTTCTATAAAATATTATTTTTTTAAGCAGGGCTAACAATTTCTTTTATAGAGTTGTTATTTTTCTTTCATTTGTAACATTTGTGATTTCGATAATTTGACGCCTTTAAAATTTTCATGGTTTGATAAAAGAAGCCGTTATTTTCATTTATATCCCCCCCCACCGCCACGGATCCTTTATTCTGTTTATTTCTGTAACAATTCTTTCTTTCTTTCTTTCTTTCTTTCTTTGCTTGTTTGATTCTTTCCAATTTATGTTTTTTGTACCTTCATTATTTTTTTCATTATTTTTAATTCTTTGTTTTCTCTTTATGCTCACTGTTTCTATGGAGTCCTTTTTTTTCTTTCTTTTTCTATCTTTTTGGATGATTCTTCGATTCTTCCCAATTGACCCTCGATCTATTTCTTACTGACCTTTACGTTCTTCAGTTTTAGTTTTTCTTTCTTTCTTTCTTTCTTTCTTTCTTTCTTTCTTTCTTTCATTTTTGTTTGTTTGTTTGTTTCTTTTTTCTACCATTTTATCTTTCTTTTTTCTTTTGCTGTTTTTGTATTGTTCTTAAAACTTTCTTTTCTCATAATCTTTGTTTTAGTTTTTATTCCTCCTTTCTCTGGTTCTATAGAGATTCTTTCATTCTTTCTTTCTTGTGAAAGATCTTCAAAGGCATGACGCACTAAAAAAATCCCTAAACTCTTCTTGACGAGTTTCCATTTCTTTCTCAAATCCATTGATTCTAATCTTTCGCCAACAAAAAAACAAGAATGAGTATAAAATCAAATAAATTGCTGCTAACAACTTCAAAGACAAAGATATTTAAGTATAAATAAGGAGTGGCGCGCTTTCTTACAACAAATCAACAAAGAAAGCCTGCAAGGAAATTAAACGCCCAATATATATATATATATATATATATATATATATATATATATATATATATATATGATTATGTGTGTATGTCTATATTTCCATACAAATAAATATGCGTTTGCTTAATATATATATATATATATATATATATATATATATATATATCAGTTGAATATATGGATCGGAATCCGACAAGAAATAAGTAAGATAAAAGACACTTTTTCCTACTTGTTCTTTACTTATTCTATTCATATATATATATATATATATATATATATATATAAACACACACATCCGCACTTACATACACGCACACACACACACACATATATATATATATATATATATTTACTTATAAGCGCACACATACACGAATGTGCACACACGTATATATATATATATATATATATATATATATATATATATATATATATATGAATTGGAATCCTTGGTACTTGGTAAGGTAAATTCCAATTCCACAGGAGATTAAATCCAATAAGAACTCAATGTTAAGATTTTACAGAGTATTATAATAAAGAACATAAGTTGGATGTTTTATAAACACAATAGTTTATAAAAACATCGAACTTATGTTCTTTATATATATATATATATATATATATATATATATAAGCATCGCTCATTCAGTGAAATGAATTAGAGCGTTTCTAGCTATTGGGCGCGTATAATGATAAGCGCTAAAAGGTCTGCCTACTTCCACCGAACGCCCATAGCCCAGGTAGAGTCGCCGACTGACGCCATTTCGGCCGGGTTTCAATCCTGGGTAAAAAAGCAATCGGAGTCTAACCGTACTGATGAGCTGTGATACGGCGAAACAGACCTGTCTGGGGATGCAACATATATATATATATATATTAAAAGTAGTGCTGAAACGTTATCGTCCCAAACAGGAAGGTGGATCTCCTCCATACTCTGAAGTCATTTAAATAAATTTTGCGAAGCGGGTTGGGCCGAGAACTTATCAGTTAGTCAATATAGGTATAACTCAAAAGAAATTTACTACCTAAGTTTCAAAATGTGTTTTTAAAAATAAAAAAATCTTTCTTGAGATTTTTGTTTTAGTTTTAATTTTAAGCTGATTTAAAGTTGATTGAAAAAACTCTTTTTATTATCAGTACAAAAGCTAAAATCGTTAATATTGACAAACTTCTCAACACAATTATCTTTATTTAAAATATATTTAATAAATAAAATATATTTTCTGAAACTATAATTGAAGAATATTGATTGATTTAGATATTAATTAATCTAATTTGAAATAAACTTACTTTTAGTTTCAAATATATATATATTTTTTTTTTAATCGGAGCGGGGTGTTTTTATTATGCGTTAACAACTTTCTCTAGACTTTTACGTACTGTAATCTTAAAAAAATAAAAAAAATATTTTAAGCCATCTAATATTTTACAGAATTTTAGGGACTTTAACTTTAACTTACACATTTGTTGATAACATTTTCGAAAATGACCAATAGATTTAAACATAACTATAATAATTACTTATTTTCTGATAATGCCACGTTTGGACATTCGTATTTACAAAAGTCGAAACGTTTGTACACACGAAATAAATACAAAATTCTTTATAGAATATTGGGTTTCGTCAAATTCTAGTGAGCTTTTCAATTTATGATTATTATATTTTTTTTATATAATAACAATATCACCTAATGGGTAAAAATTAACACAGCATTTCGAAATATTTAAAACTTTATAAAGTATCATAATTAAAGTAAGAAAAATGAAAACAATCGATTTCGCTTTTTTTAAAATAATTTTTTCCATAATATATTTCATACATAAATGCAAGGAAATACGTTTTAGTCTATTTTTATTCTATGATTCAGAGCAGATTTTTTGTAACCGTCGGTCCTGTTTGACCAAAAGCATTTAATGATTTAAATTCTCTAGGGAATAATATACATAACTAAATAAGTGGATGTTAATGGAAGTATTTTTCCAAAAATATTATCAAAAAGAAATATTTCGAAATTCCTTTCATTCATTTCAGTTCTGAAAGTTTCATAAAAATCTGACAAATACCTGGTTTTTACAAGAATTTCCAAATCAGTGTGTTTTGTTCAGCAGAAAGATGTTAACATTGATTATACCACGTGGCTGACCATAAATGGTCAATCGGTGACGCGAGGAAAAAAATATATAGCCCAAAATTTTGAAAGTTCTAAAAGAATTAAAAAAATACAATTTAATAATAATCAACTTATTTGATCTTTTCTCTTAATATTAACAGAAAGATTTGTCGAAAAGATTTTGGTCTTATTAAGTTTTAACCATTTTTTAAAATTTTGTATGCTCAATTTTTAGTAAATACTTGGATGTACACAAGCTTTTGCATTCTGATACAGTTGCATATCTTTTAGCCTAGAACTGGTGCTTCTACTTACATTTATATCTTGGTTAGCTTGTGAAATTTCCAGACAAAACCTTGAATACATACATACATACATACATACATGCATACATACAGATCTATATTTATATATATATATATATATATATATATATATATATACTTTCCTTGACGATCCGTTTATGTGAAACCTCGGTAGCGCTGTCTGGCTCACTAGGTATTCTTTACTCTAGCGTTAGGCCACATACTTCCCACTACTAAGGAAGAATTACTACTGGCTCCGTCTCCCCAACCCAACCTAAAGAAAAACCAATATATCCCAACCCCTTCCTTTACGTAAACTAACCTCTATGCTTAGAATTTTCTTCATTCTCTGTTTAGAAGTGGTCGAAGAATGCATGCCTTAAAGTGACATATTGAAAATGGCTATTACCCCACTAAGTTTTATCTGAATTTGCATATATATATATATATATATATATATATATATATATATATATATATATATATATCATCGGTATGAAACTTTCTGCATTTCTGAAACTCACTCTGAAAGTATTGTGACCTTTAATATCCTAGTTAACATACCAGAACCTACGAAAGTGCAGTGTTCTTTCTCTTATTTAGTTAGTTAAGTGCCATACATGATCATAATTAAAAAATAAATCTGAAAAACGGGCCAGCCAACCTGTTTTGTACCTCGCTCAACAGAGCTAAATCGAGGTGAATAGATAATTATTTAAGAACAGAACAGAACAGGGTATAAGGGGGTGGCTGAAAAAAATTTCTAAATGGAAATAAGTTGGAGGACAAATATATGTTCCTTCTGTTTACACAGAGGAGATTTTAACGATTGAATATACAGATGGCCTCCAACACTTTCAGGTGGTAACTTAAGTGGGACAAACTTAGAATAGAAAACACGTCCACACTAAAATTAGCGATACAATTATGTTTTTTTAAGGTATTCCGCAATAGCAGACCCGTATGTATTGGTCAGCCTATCTGACGACGAATAGTTCAAATTACGGATTTTTGTAGGTACGTGTTGTTTAATTCTGGCATCTAATCTTAGAGTAGTTCTTCCTATGTAGTGCAATCTACAACTAGACTTAAATAAATTAATTAAAGAGCTATTGCGGTGTAGAGAAAAAAACATCTTTTCTTTTGGGAGAAAAGGCAGATTTAGCAGAAAAAACAACACGTGTATTAACCACAAAGTAACAATGTCGAACTGTAATCGATATACACTTGACAAATTTATCACTAATAGAACCCAGCCAAGGGAGGTTCAGGTATACAGGACATCTTTGGACAGTAGCTGGTTTAACTTTGTTAAACTCCAATACCTTATTCCTAATCACCAATTGGACAACGTTTAATGTATAGGCATTATTACAGATAGTAGTAGTAATAAACTTGAGTTCCTCATGCAACTTAATTTTAGAGCAAATCTTAAGTGATTCAATTAAATTAATTTTACATTTTGGGGAACATAAAGAATTCCACCTGATATATAAACCTGTAAATGTTGGTTTTCGATAAACCGAAGTCAGAAAACCTGAAGAAGTTTTGCTAACTAATTTCGTCGTTAAATAGACAAAAAGTATCATCTACATAATGGAAATACACATGAGGTTTATTAGATTCAGAAATTGTACTCTCCACATGGAAACCAACAAAGATATTTGCTAAAATGGGTCCCAAACACGAACCCATTGAAAGCCCATCAATTTGTCTATGCATGATGCCGTCGAAACTAAATTCAACGGACAAAATTGCATCAATTCGATTAATATATTCTCAAGAATAACAGGGGTGACAACTCACTACGATAAAAGGCATCAGTATATATATAAATATTTTCAGCTAAAGGGATGCAGGTAAAAAAGGCTAGAAATGTTATAAGAACACATACATTTGTTAGTTAACGGATAACACTTTATGAAATCAGAAAACTGAAATGAATCTTCAATACAGAATTTGTTATACCGTTCCAAAACAGGCTGTAATATGGTTGTAAGTCATTTAGAAACGCCATGTTAAGAATATACAATCATAGATAAAATAAGTCTCAATAAAACCCCATCCTTATGTGTTTTGAGCAAACCATAGAGACGGGGACGAATAGAGCCCGTGGGTCTAATTTCGTTACAGACTTCAATATTTTTAACGCATTTAAGTCAGCGCTTTTGGAATTGGGCCTCAATAGGTATTGTAGCGTCACATTTGTCTACTGGGCCTTACCGAACAAATTTATATGTATTGTCAAGAGGTAGTCGGCTTACGGCCATATCATGTTGAATACACCGGTTCTCGCTCGATCACCGAAGTTAAGCAACGTTGAGCCTGGTTAGTACTTAGATGGGTGACCGCTTGGGAATACCAGGTGCTGTAAGCGTTTAGTGACGGATGTGCGTTGTGGTGCAGTGGATATCGGCTCGGAAAGAGAAATCGGTGAGCCGAGTTCAAATTCCAGTTGAATACCCTGCATTCACTTAAGCACTGGTACCCTTGGGAAAGGTATTAATCCGTCCCTTCCCTCCAGTTATGGGTTAAATAACAGGGTATGACTTTGGGATCCTACACTTAAAAACAAATCCCAATGAATCTTGATACCCGAAAAGAAAAAAAAGTATTACTAGACACACAACTTAAATTGTTGAAAGAAAAAGGTATTACCAGCAATAAATAAATAAAATTTAGTTGACAACAAATGACCCGCCGAGGTTGATATGCCATAAAAACAAAACAACCAACCAACATGAGATAGTCATCATGTTAACATAATCTTGGTAATCAAGAATGACGACACCTGAACCTTTATCTAGTTTTGTAATAACTAAAGACGTTACGCCGAAGTGAATTAATACCGTTATATTGCTCTCTGTTCTACTGTGACTCATTGTCAATAGGAGATCTTGCGTAGGAATGTGCAATATCTTTTACTTTAGGCTTTAGGTCAGTAACTTTGTTGGCTGAATCAGGTTGGAATCTGGTCAACTGGGAAAACAAACTATGAATAAATCTCCTCTCGTTTAATATGCGAGGTGGGTACACAAAAATCCAACACATGGGAGATAATAGATAACTCTGCCATAGTCAACTGGGATGAGGAAAGATCCAGGACATTTTCACCAACACTAGGATCAGCGGAACAACAAAATTTCTTATAAATTAAGTGCTGTAATTTATTATGATGTTTCAACGCAAGTCGAGAACGACCGCGTTCGTGAATCAATGCAGCATAACGTAAAAAACGAATCCTGTCATTTGAACTATTTTTCGTCAGATAGGCTGATACGAGTCTGCTATTGTGGAACATAGAAAAACCCTAATTGTGCCGGTAACTTTAGTGTAAACGCTATTTTTATCCTAAGTTTGTCACATTCGAGTTCCCACCTCAAAGTGTTGAAAGCCATCTATATTCAATCATTAAAACATTCTCTGTGTAAACAGAAAGAACATATATTTAGCTTCCAACTCATTTCCATTAAGAAACAATTTGTGTGTCTTCCTCTTACATCCTGTTCTGTTTCTTAAATAATTATTTATTCACTTCGATTTAGCTCTGTTGAGCGAGGTGCGAAACTGGTTAGCTAGCCCATTTTTTAGTCTTATTTTTCAAATATTATCATCATGGGTGGTAATATAAATAATAGTTGTCTATTCAGAGCGGTAATGAAGTTTTGTAGCACAAATCATATGTTCATATATATATATATATATATATATATATATATATATATATATATATATATATATATATCATCTTATAACATCTATTATTATTCTATCATCTATAAGTGCCTCTATGTCTGAAATTGACTCTATTACTTTCCATTATAAAATTTTGTGCCTATAATAATCTGTTTATATATATATATATATATATATATATATATATATATATATATATATATATACACTACCGGATATAATTATTAGGCCACCACAGTGTTTAAGAAATGATGTATTTCGTACTATTTTTTTAGTATTTATTGCCAAGTGAATAATTGTAAATGAAAATAGAATGGTTCTTTTGTTAATATTGCACAATAACATGTGCATCAAATGAATTAATAAATATTTGATAATTACTTATACTGCAGTTTCATCAACGAAAGAATGCAAAAAAATAGGGCGATTCGGACGATTTCCTCCTTACTTCTTTGCCTTGTAGAATTTTTCAACGTAATAATAACAAAAGAATTATTCTATCATCATTTGGCAATAAACACTAAAAATAGTATGAAATACATAATTTCTTTATAAAAGCTGGGATTGCCTAATAATTATGGCCGGTAGTATATATATATATATATATGAAATAAATACATAAGTAAAATAAGCAGACAAGAGACCATGACCATTAATAAAACAAAATATTAACTCTAAATAAAATAACTAGGTGGGACCTATTTTTGTTACTCCATTTCCTTAAATTTCTTCCTCTCTACTACAATAAGGACCGTTGTGTGTGTATATATACAGGGTGTCCCAGAAGTCACGCACCATATAATAATTTTTATTTTTTTTTATGTTTCATATTTGATCTGATATGTGTGAGAAACTGACAGTACAAGAAAAAGTTAACTTGATTTTTATGTTTTGAGGAGATGGGACAACAAACTGCCCTTTAGCTCAAGAACTCAACCGCAATGATCCTGAGCGAGAAAAGCCACTGAGCCATACCACTGTCTGTCGTTTGATCAAACGCTTTCAATTAACTGGATCAGTTGCTGACCGCGACAGATGTGGTCGACAAAAGAGTACAAATGACTAAGAAACATCCACCATAGTTCTGGCGAATGTCGCTAGAAGCCCCGTGAAATCAGTAAGGAAATTATAGTCAAGAGCTAACGATTAACTATCATCAGTAAATCGTATTCTTAAAGCACGGAAATTTCGTCCGTACAAAGTGCATCTTGCGCAAGCTCTGCATGGCGATGACACCGATAGGCGATTAGAGTTCTGTGAATGGGTGCATAATCATATGGATTCTTCAATATTATTCAGTGATGAAGCAATTTTTCATTTGAATGGCCGACACAATATCCGCTATTGGTCAGAAGTAAATCCTAACTGGAATGAGGAGGGACATCATCAGAACAACCCTAAGATCATGCTCTGGGCTGGAATATGGGAAGAGGAAATCCTTGGCCCTTACTTTTTCAATACTAGTAATGTCACCGGCGAAACTTATTTAAAGTTTCTGCAGACATATTGTTTGGCTACCTTGAAGATGTTCCCATAACTCGACGACAAAGCTTCTTTTTTCAGCAAAATGGAGCTCCACCACACTTTGCTATTTGCGTACGTAACTACCTGAACCAGACGTTCAGTGGAAGATGGATTGGGCAAAGAGGTCTCGTGGAGTGGCCACCCCGATCACCAGATCTATCCCCCCTTGACTATTTCTTTTGGGGACATCTAAAATCTGATGTGTACCAGAAACGTCCACGAACTCTTGATGATTTGGAAGAGGTGATAACAATTGTCATAGGATCAACACTGAAACCCTCAAAAGAGTAAAAGACAGTTTTATGAAGAGAATTGATGCATGTGTTAATGAAGAGGGTGAACAATTTGAGCATCTGTTATGTTATGATCAATAAAAAATTGATATTCATATCTAATGATAATATACACTGGAAAAAGTCTGCCTTCTTCTACCGAGCCCATAGCCTAGAGGTAGACTCGCCGACTGACGCCAATTAGGTCGGGTTTCAATCCTGGGTTAAAAGCAATCGGAGTCTAAACGTACTGATGAGCTGTGATACAGCGAAACAGATCTGTCTGCGGATATATATATATATATATATATATATATATATATATATATATATATATAAAAATGACTGGCCATTCGTATTCGAGCATACCTGTTTACTGGGGTGGCTATCTCCCATTGCAGACGCTTGCTCAGGTAGATTTGTGCTTGTTCAACACCAATAGAACCCACCTTTGGCTTATACTGCAACTATGCTAAGCGGACTTTAGTTGCACTTTCTGGAAGAGAGTGCCGTATTTAGCATGATCAACACTAGAACGTGAAAACCCTCTGTACGATGACTTGTAACTTAATGCTAGCACACAAATCGACCATAAGGGGATTCGAACCCGGGCTTCATGGTAAGAATGCGAACGTTCTAACCATGAACGTTTTCACCATGATAAACACACACACACACACACACACACACACACACACACACACACACACACACACATATATATATATATATATATCCCACCTGTCACGTTCATGGAGATAGTGACAATAGCCGGCTCAATTCATTGCAGAGACAATAGCGAGGCAACGTCGGTTTAGTCCATTCATTTTATGTCGTCGAGTAGTGAATAATAATATATATATATATATATATATATATTATTCACTACTAATAATAATCCACTAATAATCCAAATAAATAAGCGTATATATATATATATATATATATATATATATATATATATATATATATACGCTTATTTATTTGGATTATTATTTTTTTCTTATGCCTTAATATCAGTCAGTTAGTGAAATGGCATACGTGATACACGCTTCGGTGATCATGTCTCGAAAGAGATTATCCCGGAGTAGGTTGCCATTACTTTCTGCGGTAGACTTGTTGCCAGCCAAGGCTATAGAACCCAATCTGTTCTGTTATTTAGCCCATAACTGGAGGGAAGAAACGGATTAACACCTTTCCCAAGGGTATTTGCGCGTAAGTGAATGTAACGAATTCAACTGGAAATTGATCTCGGCTCCCCGATTTCTCGTTCCAAGCCGATATTCACTGCACCACAACGCACATCCTATGTCTTAATGTAAAATATTCAGCAGTAATTACATCAATAAATATGTTGCCGTCATTTTAGACGGCATATCGATATGAATATTTTGCCATCATTTTTGAGGAAAAAGTCCGCTTGTTATTAATATTTCCCGAATAGATTGCCAATAGACGTAATATACACTCTTTAAAGTAAAAATATAAAGTGTATCGTTTATTTCAAATACAAATATAATAACGTTTGAAGTAAAATATTATAAGAGTAAGACAAATATAATAATAATAATAATAATAATAATAATAATAATAATAATAATAATTGTCATACAAGACAACAACTATTGGTTTACTAACATACATAGAAACAACAAATGGATGATACAATTATTGAATGATGATACAATTATTCAAGCACCATGAAGAAAGAAAGAAAACATATTCAATAATAAAGAAGGCAGTAAATGCAGACAAGATTTACATTTATTAGATTCTGTAGAAAAGCAAAACAGAAGCCAAGAACCAACTATTGCGGCAAAAATATGAAAATGAAAGCCAAAGATAAAGCTCTTGAACAGATGAAACAGCGCTGGCAAAATAAACCTTTGCATGGCCAATATCCAGAACGTGCCAATAAATCTAATGTTGATAAAGTTAATACTCATCGATGGTTACGTGCATCTGGATTAAAGTCTGAGACTGAAGGCTTTATTCTTGCAAGTAAGCCGGACATTATTGTTAAAAACCAAAAAGAAAAACTTGTATATTAATTGAGATGGCTTGTCCAGCGGATTGTAACATAGCAACCAGGGAATTCGAAAAACTGCCAAAATTTAAAGACCTGGAAATTGAAATAGAAAAAATGTGGAAATTGAAAACAAGAATCGTACCCGTGATAGCAGGTGCACTTGGAATGATAAAAAGTGGAGAAAAAACACACGCGCATTGAAAGAATCGCTGGAAACCCCAGCTTAAGAGATATACAATAAATTGTCTTGTTAAGTACAGCCCACACATTAAGGAGAACTTTGTCTATGAAACACTAGGGATGTTAAGGGAGGTATGAAAAAACATGAAATGGAGTCATAACAACGCACCACTACCTACCTTAGGTCTTCCTGCAGACTTGGTAGGTAGTGCAACCATAGCAGAAACACAATTATACTGAAAAATCAGATAATAATAATAACAACACAAATATAATCTCTCTAATTGTTTTGAGAATCACATCGCCCCAAGCAAGGCGTTTTACTGCTACTGTTTTGCAGGGGGTTACATAGGAAGAAATTTATGAGAAAAAGTGACTGGTTATAGGGGGTGTCAGGAAGTGAGTAAGAGAAGGATGAGATTACTGATGAGAGTGGAGTGGATGGAAAAGGAGCATGAGAGAGAGGATGCAGGTCAGTGAGATAGGAGATGACTGTTGACTTTACATTTAAATTCTTGGAGATTGTAGCTGTCGGGGAAGCAAGTAAGCGGAAGGGAATTCCATGAGCGGGAAGTGCGAGAAAATAAACTGATGGAGTAGAATTTGCGTTTAAAATTTATTGGCTTCACAGTAAGCGGGTGGGACCTACATGCTAATCTTGTGGCTTGAGTAAATTTATACATAGGTGGCACCAATGAGCTATGTTCATCGGATCAGAAGCCGTGAAAGTATTTGTAGAAGAGACTCAGGGAAGCCACATTGTGTCGGTGAGAAAGTGATTGTATCTTAGCTGCCAAGTCGGGATCTATCACATGACAGATTCTCCGTTGGATTTTGTCAAGGACACCTAGGTGGATAGCAGGAGCACCCGACCATATATGGCAGCAGTATTCAATGCACAGGCGGATGGTAGATTTATATATGTGCAGGATTTTTTCAGGTGGAAAAAAACTTTCTGGCCGTACACAGAGAACAGACTTTCTCAGCAGCGTATTTAGCTATGGATTCTATATAGTCATTCCATTTGAGGTCTATTGTGAAAGTATAGAAAGAAGTCGAGACGAGAATAAAATTGTTATAACCTAATTTTTAGGTCCTAGTTTCAGAAACGAGATCCGTTTTCACACATCACCTCTGGCTTTTGACATATCCATGTACATAAATATATACATATGCAAGTATTTAATGCTCCCAGATTTGATCTATTTGGGACACAGTGTTTTGAAATTTTAGGGATTGTGTTTTTTTTTAAATTTATATAATGGCTGCTTTATGCTGGGCCATGCAGGCTTATTTTCATTAAAGCGAAATGAAATTTCTCTTCAAATTCGAATGCATGGCACGCATGGTCGTAACCATATATATAATCGATGTTTATTTTGTTTTGTAAATTTTTATAGGTTAATGCATATCTCTACAATGGCTTTAATCACTTAAAACATCGAGGATTAATTAGCAAGGCAAATTTATTCTGTTATATATTTTGCGAACAATTAATCTCCACCTGAGAACTAATCACTCATTATTTTGATTGTAAAATTGGAGATTTGGACAGATTCTGGGTCTACACACTTGTTTTAAACCTTCTTACAATGGATTAACTGCGTAGTTTCATGGCAAAAAACAGCCTTCAAGTTAGTTGTTACGATGGTCTGAAGAAATCCCCGAAGCCATGCAAGATTGTTATTTTCGTCTAACAAATATAACTTGAATCAATGCTTCTTCTTCTTGTAATATATATTGTCATCCGCAGACCGATCTGTTTCGCCGTATCACAGCTCATCAGTACTCCGATTGCTTTTTTACCCAGGATTGAAACCCGACCGAAATATATCCCAACCTTCCTTCAGCTATGAGATCTGTTCTATACTCAGTGAATATCCTTGCCCCTACATCCCAGGACACAAAAATATTATTCCTTCGTCATATGAAGAATTACCTTCACTCAATTCAGCAATGAATATTAATCCTATAGATCGACTATTGCACCACAAACATTTCAATTAAATAAACTTTTAATTCACTTTTTCGAAGTGCAATTTGGTTTAAAGATTTACTACCGAATCCTGTGTAAGTAATTACGAGCACTCACTCAATATATGCTTATGTCTGTATATATTTTTTTGACTAATGCAAGGAATTTATTGATCCACGATATAAAATCTTGTAATTTTAAAGACATTCATTTATATATATATATATATATATATATATATATATATATTCATACATTCAGATATTCATTTATATATATATATATATATATATACATTCATTTATATATATATATATATATGCATGTATATATATGCGTGTATATATATATATATATATATATATATATATATATATATATATAAGTGTGTGTGTGTGTGTGTTTTGCGCATGTTTTTGTGTATAATCCTTCAGAAAACATTTTCACTGATCTAAATTTGCATCTATTGTTAGTCCGCCTACGCGCCTGCTTTATGTCTCTCCTTTTTA
Organism: Ascarosepion bandense; assembly: GCA_037127315.1. Classification (NCBI taxonomy): domain Eukaryota; kingdom Metazoa; phylum Mollusca; class Cephalopoda; order Sepiida; family Sepiidae; genus Ascarosepion; species Ascarosepion bandense. The sequence goes on from JBBBDQ010000384.1 coordinate 1,361,811, forward strand.
AGGAACAAAAGGCTCAGCCAAATATACAAACGCAGGCGCTCAGATGAAGCGTTAAAGACACACCATTAAATCAAATCGAATTATTCTTGTACCATGAAACCCATCACCAACCCACGGCAGCTTCGCGCACCGTTTCGCTCCCACGCGTACAAGCGACTTCCTGTTTTCTATATATATATATATATATATATATATATATATATATATATATATATATGTGTGTGTGTGTGTGTAAAAACAAATGTTGCCTCAGTATACAAAATAAGATTTAGTTGCTTGATATGTCGTGGAAACGTACACCGGTCGGTGTTCTAATACCGTTCAAGAAGCCAATATTTCGAATGCTGATTTTCTCGATAGAATTGACTTATATATTTTTTCATTTGAAACCAGTCGGCGTACGGGATTTTAACATGTTATTTATATGCTGTGCATACACACGCTAGCATAACCAGTTAATGGTTAAAATTAAATTAGACCAGTATACAGTTGTATTAAAATTTTATTTATTGATATATAAAGCCTGATGATCCCGAAATATTGAAACCAAGATAGCGTAATCGACTGACTTCCGAATGAATATATATATATATATATATATATATATATATATATATATTGGGTGTATTTAGGAAGCATTCTTTCATTAATGCATATTAGAATATTAAGGATAACTATGAAATATCCACAAATATCCTTAAATGTCTATAATTAATAATAGATGCCATTGGTTAATTTCAATGGATTCCCATACTTAATATTTCTTGTTTTCACTCTCACTTGGTCATGTGTGACGTCACGAGCTGTGTGGCGACATTCGATTCCAGCGTCTTAAATGCACGAGTTTGTTGTTATTTGGAAATCTTCCATGTAAACAAAACCAGTTTGTCATCATCGTTTGTTCGTGTTTATAATATACAATGTAATTTGACATCTTTGAAAATGGCTTATGGAATGAAGGATAGAAGGAAGGAAGAGAGGAAGGAAGGAAGGAAGGAAGGAAGGAAGGAAGGAAGGAAGGAATGTACAAGCGTTAGAATGACATAAATGTATAGAAGAAAGGAAGGAAGGAAGGAAGGAAGGAAGGAAGGAAGGAGGAAAGAGAAATGAAGAGAGGAAGGAAGAAAGAAATATAGAAGAGAATTAAAGAAAGAAGGAAGTAAAGGAAAAAGGAAGGAAAGAAGGAAGAAAAAAGAAATAAAGAAAAAAAGAACAAAGGTAGGAAGGAAAAAAAGAAGGGACGAATGAAGAAAGGAAGGAAGGAAAAGAAGATAGAAGGATGGAAGAAAAAAGGAAGGAAGGAAAATGAAGGAAAGAAAGAAGGAAAAAAAGAAGGAAGAGAAGAAAGAAAGAAAGTAAAATAGAAGGAAGACAGAAAGTAAATGTACAAACGTTAGAAAGACATAAATGTATAGAAAAAAGGAAGGAAGGCGAGAAGGATGGAGAAAAAAAAAAGAAAAAAAGAAGGAAGGAAGGGCAAAAGGAAAGAAAGAAGGAGAAAGTAAAGAAAAAAGGAAGAAAGGAAGAAAGGAAAGAAGGAAGGAAGGAAGGAAGGAAGGGAAGAAAGAAAGAAGGAAGGAAGGAAACAATGAAAAGAAATAAGAAGAAAGGAAGGAAGGAAGGAATGAAAGAAGCAAGTAAAGAAGAAAGGTAGGAAGGAAAGGAAGAAGGAAGGAAGGGAAAAGAAGGAAGGAAGGAAACAACGAAAAGAAATAAGAAGAAAGGAAGGAATGAAGGAAGGAAAGAAGAAAGGTAGGAAGGAAAGGAAGAAGGAAGGAAGGGAAAAGAAGGAATGAAGGAAGGAAACAACGAAAAGAAATAAGAAGAAAGGAAGGAATGAAGGAAGGAAAGAAGCAAGGAAAGAAGAAAGGTAGGAAGGAAAGGATGATGGAAGGAAGGGAAAAGAAGGAAGGAAGGAAGGAAGGAAGGAAGGAAGGAAGGATAAAAAGCCTGGTTCAAAATTTTACCATGCAGTCTCATAATTATGCAGGATGTTATAAAGTTTGTAATAATCAGAAAATGTTTGACTTTCGTTTGATCTATCACCTTGTCTCATCGATGACTAGCTGAGTCTCATCTAACAACTTGAGCACAGATATACAAAATTAAGCGCACTATATTAATTTCTACATAAGATAATCTTTTCCGAAAGTCTTCATGTTGCACGATGTACGGAATGACGAACGATTGTCAAGAAAAGCAAACATTGAAAAAGCTGAGTAGAAGTTATACTTGATACTTTTACGGTCACAGACTGTTAAATAAAGAAAGAAACCTAGTATCTGATCTAAGAAAGTAACATCAAAGTCAACGATAACATTTTAAAAGCTTTGTATACTAAGTAATGGGGATTATCTCCTGAGTCATGTTGAAAAGGTCGGTGATCTTGTCTTAAATTTTCAAATTATATGTTGTCAAATTGAACGTCTGTTCTTGAAAGTGTTCCTTCCATCTGCTGCCCGTTGCGATAACTTTCACGGAATTATCTCCCGAGATTTCTTTAAGGAAATAATTTTATCTGTTTCCTTTACAAGTAGCCATTGACTTATGAAAATTTCGCTTTATACCATTTCGCTTTTACGAAAATCCTACATTAGTGCAGCTGTCTCTTGCTATCCGAAATGGCGTAAGTCAAAGAAATACCTACAATTAATTTATATGGGAGAACTTTTGAGCGTTCCTAGATCCCTCCTCCAAAGAACTTTTTTCTATATTTGCCTACCTCGATGTCGAAAAGATCGTGGTTTGACGTCTGCTATGATTAATCAAGAATGTTTTATATATATATATTTTATAATAAAATAAAAATCTGCTAATTTGAACAAACGTACAGGTTTATCCCTTGTTTCTTGTTTAAGGCTAGGTTTCCAGTTTCTTCTTGAGTAGTGGTTCTCAAACTATTTTAAAATATTTTGCATGGCGGTCTCTTTATAATATTTTTAATGGCTCTCGGACCCTTTTATATTAACCCCAGTTAATATATAGGTTATTGAAAGAAAACATTTTTGGCAAACAAATATTTATTAAAAAATAACAACTCAAAAAATATATATTAAAAAAATGGAAACAAAACATTCTTTGAAATCAATTATTCATTGCGAAAATGACAACCTTAAACATCAAAAGTACATTCAATGAGATAGGTGCATTTGCTTGGCCAATCTGTCTGTGATGGTTAACAGATATCAGCTTGGTTTTGGAAGCATTAAAATTCACGAGCCATTTCTTACACTAGTCCACCACAGATTGGAGGTTCTTTTCAAGCTCAGAAGGTTTTTTAAAAACAGTTCTTCTTTTTTAAAATTTAAAAAAAAATTTTTCTAGAAAAAACTTTATAAAAGAAGCGAGGTGAGAGAAAACACACCCACTCTCTCCAACTCTCTCCCTATGTACATCCTAAGTCGTCTATCACCCTGCTTCTTACATTTCCTATACCCAATCCGTCTATGTAACCCCCTGCGCTATAGTGGCAGTGGAATGCCTTGCTTGGGGTGACTCGATTAAAATATATATATATATATATATATATATATAGAGAGAGAGAGACAGGAAGGAAAATAAAAAAAAAACAGTTACAACTTCCGCAATTTATGCATTACTCTTCAGCAATGAATTGAGTTCTTTCGGTGACTGGCGTGTGTATACCCCTCTTATATACAATTCGCTAAAATTTCCCTACCTTGATTTCATACGCCTATGGCTTAGGGGTTAGCAACTCCGACTGACACCAAATGAGTCAATTTTCGATCACGGCCCAAAAGCAAGTCGATGTCTAGCCACACTGATGAGCTGTGAAACAGGCTTGGATGTGGATGATGAATATATTTTCCATTTGTAAACGAGTTATTACGGCACCCAGGTTTCTATCATGGGTGGTGTCTTCAGGCGATTTTCAATAACACGCAATTTCTAAAATTACAAGAAATTATAAGGTTTTCATTCATGGTTGTAGGAACCTAATAGGTATTCGTTTTAGTATGGTTACATGTGCGTTGTGGTACAGTGGATATCAGCTCGGAACGAGAATCCGGGGAGCCGAGTTCGAATTCCAGTTGAATCCATTGTATTCACTTACGCGCAAATATCCTTGGGAAAGTTATTAATCCGTCTATTCCTTCCAGTTATGGGTTAAATAGCAGGACAGATTGGGTTCTATAGCCTTGGTCAGCAACCAGTCTACCGCAGAAAGCAATGGCAACCTACTGCGGGATAATCTTCTGCCCAGTCAGTCAAGTCTCTTTCGAGACATGATCGCCCAAGCGTGTATCACGTATGGCACTTAACTGACTGACACTTAGCCAGAATTTCCGTTCTTTCATTCAATAGTTCATTTTCGTTTGGGAATTGCATAATCTCTAATTTTTCTTCCTGGAACAGTCTACATATATGGCCACCGTTGTAAGGCTTGGCTGTTTTTACTATACTCCACGTTATGTCTGGGTCTTATCCGTATTTTGATCTCAATTTCCACATGTGCCTAGCCAATTTTATACAGCTTTTTAAGTTTTCTATTTTGAATGTAAATCTGATTTTACCCGTTTACAAATGGAAAATATTTGAAAGTTCTACAATCTAAATGTATTGAACACATTTTAATACAAATGTGCACTTGTTTAATTTTATTATGACCAAAAAACGAAGTAATTAAACAACCAATATATATATATATATATATATATATATATATATATATATATATATATATATATATAAATTAAAAAAGGATTAATTCAATGATGTTGGATGATCATTTCGATATGATGTATGTACACATATATATATTGTGTGTGTGAATTTTTGTATATGTGTACACATATATATGTGTGTATGCGCATGTATGTGTATATACGTATATAAGTGTGTATGGAATTGAATGTATGTGTGTGTATGTGTATGTATGTATATATGTATTCATAATCGAAGAATTGTGTGTGTGTGTATGTGTATGTATATATGTGTGTACTTCTATATGTATGCATAATTGTAAATGGAATTTTTTTTTTTACCCCTAGCGGTGTCTTTATTTAGTTTAAATCAAATGACCTATTTTTAAAAAAAAATATTTTAAATCCTATATCTTTTTATTCCCTTTAAAAATAATTATGCCTTTTAAAGTAAAGGCCTTTTTCTAATACTTCAACGTTTTTGGGAAGTTAGGTTTTTGAATATGTCCAGCGTCTGTAATATATAAAAAAATTTTCTGTCTTTTCTTTTTCCCTCTCTTCCTTCCTTTATCTCTCTTATCTCCCACCTTTTTTCCGTGTTGCTTAACCTTACATCAATTCAACACGGCCGTCCGTTAATTTTTAAGTTACAATTCTCTTTCCTTTTTTTGCGAACCCAGATGATGTCAATTTTTTCTTTTTTTTTTCTTGTTTATTTGATTTTATTTTGTTTTATCTTTTTCTTTTTTCTTTTTCTTTTTCTTTTTTTAATTTCTTTGCAAATCTATTTAAAAAGGAAAATTAGACTGATTTTTCTCCAGTTTCTGAAAGGATTTTTCTGTTGCTGAGGTGATGTGTTATCCCCCGTGGGGATTTTCATATCGAAATGATCATCCAACATCATTGAATTAATCCTTTTTTAAATTTATATTCGCTCTGTAATATTTTATTACATGGAGCTCTCTTCCTGTATCATTTTTTAATATTAAAATAAAATTTTTAATATTAATTAGGATCGGGTTTTTGGAATTTACTTTCCTGCTTTTTCCGCTTGGATTAAAGTATCTGAATTAATATATATATATATATATATATATATATATATATATATATATATATATATATATAATTCAGGTATCCTAGACATTATTTATATAAAGGCATGCTCGAATTCTCATATACGTTTTATTTAACTATTTCACACAGAGACAAGCTCCACCGCACTTTTAAATTTAACCAAGTCTTGGTGAAGCAAAACAAATCAAGTGTGTTCATGAACATTTCTTTGAAAATAAGCTTTTGAATTCAACTCGCGTGGACAAAACAGGATAAGCTTTTACTTAGTCATTGCAAATGCTGACTGACTGCCTGAATCATTTTGTTAGTCAGGCCAGAACGATTAAACACTTTATCAAATTCAGTGAGGCAGGAATAAGTATACATGCCATTTGATGCCTATAACATTCGAAACACCTAGAACTGACTCGGGTGGAATGACATTTGCTTGCATCCACATCGCCAAAAACAAGTCGATAAGGCGCAAGGGGGTTACTAAGAGCGGAAGAAAATAATAAAGCGTTCGTTAGAAGAAAGGAGAATAAACGAAGAGGTTGGACCAAATGATGACGTTTGTATTCACATTGTTAAAGCTCGTGTCTGACAGGAAATTAAGAACTTTGGAGAGAGAAAAAGAACCATTATAATAAAGTTCGAAGTCGACATAAACTTTATCAGTTAAATTGACTAACTCTTTGTGCTTATATATATATATATATATATATATATATATATATATATATATATATATATCATCATTATCTCACCCGTTTATACCCTATGCTGAGTAGGGTAGTAACTTTTTGTTTTTATAATAGCATTCTATTATATATATATATATATATATATATATATATATACACAATATTTACGCTCTCACAGCCTGATTGAGCACTCTGGAGGAATAGTAGACTTTGATAAACAGTAGCTACTCTGGCGTGTACGCATCGCTCATTTAATAAAATGAATTAGATCACTCTAGCTATTGGGCGCATATAATGATAATATATGCGCTAAAAATCTGCCTTCTTCCACCGAACGCCCATAGCCCAAAGGTAGAATCGCCGACTGACGCCAATTCTGTCTGGTTTCAATCCTGGGTTAAAAAGCAATCGGAGTCTAATCGTACTGATGAGCTGTGATACAGCGAAACAAATCTGTCTGCGGATGACAATATATATATATATATATATATATATATATATATATGTGTGTGTGTGTGTGTGTGTGTGTGTGTGTGTGTAAAAATATACTCAGTTATGATCTGAGATTAAGGACAGGATGGTTAAATAAAATAAAGACAAGAGGAAAACTTTATTTTAAACCGCCTACGCGCTTCGTCCTGTGATGGACTATATCAAGGCAAAAAGACGAAATGAGCTTTAGTCTAAATTACGTACCTATAAGCAAACAGTGTTGGCAACCACAAAAACGCTCACAAATCATTTCAAAAGATTAATAGAATATTTTAGTTTTTAGAATTCCTTCATGTGTAGTGCAAAGTCACGAGATATTAAAATGAAGGAAATTCAACCGTTTTCTTTGAACTTTTTATTACGTATGTTAGTCTGTTTTAGAATTCCCTCATGTGTAGTGCAATTAATTTTATTTAATCACACACACACACACACACACATACACACACACACACACACACACACATATATATATATGATTAAATAAAATTAATTGCATATATATATATAAACTTACAGTGTTACGGAAAATCCAGAAGATCAAAGAAAATTATTTGTTTGAACATTATTTTGAATTGATAGTCGTATTTGAGCAGATATTGTGTTATTAATAAAACAGTATATTTATATATTTATTTCTACCGGCCTGATTAGACATGGTTATTTGGCGAAGAATCGAAAACTGTGTTATATAGGCTTGATTAACTGTCGTATCATTCGTGGTTCAGTGGTCTTAGGCGCGCCAAATCAATTGATAGGGGTCACAGGTTCGAATCCTGCTGAATAGCACACATCTTAGTACAAAATCTATCGTAAATAATCAGGCCGGTAGAAATAAATATACTGTTTGATTAAAAACTGAATATCTACTCAAATAATGCTCAAACAAACAATTATATATATATATATATATATATATATATATATATATATATATAGTCATCCGCTTATATATGTAATGGCGGCATCATCCATAACGGAATGAACTCTTCCAACCAGTACATATACCTCCCCCGACAAGAGGTGAGGGTGAGTAGCTAGTCGAGTTGTCAGTTGGCATTTGCCTCTGCAACTATGACACTGTCAGCTCTCTACTTTCGGGTAGAGGGCGCTCTCTGCTTCCGAGCAGAGAGCAATAACCCAGTCGTGGTTCCGCCGAAGGGTAGAGGCACGACTGGATAAAAATAGACAGACATTTTTTGGCCGGGCCAAATGGCCCGGAAATCCCAGTTAAACTGACTATGTGTCACATGTTGCCCTTACTGGGAGGGACAACTAAATAATGAGTAGCTAGTCGATAGCTAGAAGAGAACGCTCTGAACATAGCCGAGAGTCGTCTACGAACACTATTACCGTAACGACCATTATGAGTCCCAGTTCGAGGGTTCGAATTATAATATTACTCACCAACCGTATTATCTTTCTACTAACAAAGTTCCAAGTATTGTATTTTGCCGTGTTTAATATATATTCGTTATTTACTATTTTGGTTGTTCTGTGTTATTCTTGCTGGACCTTTTACCGGTTCCACGACAATATATATATGAGGTGAATATATGTATCAGAATTCGACAAGATGAACAGAATAAGTAAAGAATAAGTAGGAAAAAAGTGTCTATACCAGGCTCTCGATAAGTCCGGCGAACCGGCGAAGCTCGAGATGTTGCCCTCGATATATCCAAAGCCTTTGATAGGGTTTGACACGTTGGCCTTCTGCGCAAGCTAAAGGTTTATGGTATCACTGGACGCTTGCTTGATTTGATCCAATCGTTCCTATCAAACCGCATAATGAACAGGCATGCCTCCATCTCCTACCACACGAACGCTGGTGTCTCCCAAGACTCTATCCTAGGCCCGACGCTCTTTCTGATCTTAATAAACGACCTCCCTGACGTGATCGAATCCCAAGTAGGCATCTACGCTACCATTTACTCTCGCCTCAGTAAGAAATCTGGCGAGGCGGCCAAAGATAACCTCGCAGCTGTTCTCGAGAAGGACCTCCACTCTGTGGTAGACTGTGGTAAGAAATGGTTTATAAATTTTAATGCTTCTAAAACGAAGCTTCTATCTGCTATCACAGGCAATCTCTCCTAACCTACATCAGCATGGACAAAGCGAGTCTCCCTGAAAGCAACACACTGCGCCTCCTTGGTCTCACCCTTTCTTCTGACCCCAAGTGGAACCACTATATTGTATCAATAGCTAAATCGACAGCTCGGAAGGTGTCGGGCCAGGAACTTTTGCACTTTTGCATCTTGCACATATACTGTTGTCATATCTGGTCGGGCGACCTTGCCATTTTTTTAATCATATCACCCCGAGTAAGGCGGTAACGCCACTGATGTGCAGGGGGCTACATAAGAGTAAAACGATTAGATAGAAGAGAGTGAAGAGAAAGACGAACCAGTTAGAAAGGAGCAAGAGAAGGATGGGAATACAGGTGTGATGACATTTGCAAAAGTGGAGAGAAAGGAAAGGGTATACAGGGTGGTGAAGAAAGAACTAGAGTCAAGAGATGAGTATTGACATTGTATTTAAATTCCTGGAGGTTGTAGCTGTCAGGAAAGCAAGGAATAAAGAAGCGAGTTCCATAGGCGGGAAGTGCGAGAAAAGAAACTGAAGGAATACTTTTGGTTGATCTAACTGTGAATGGGTGAAACCCAGTTACCAGTCTGGTTGCACGAGTAAACACCTGTAGCAGAGGCACCAGTGACTTAAGTTCGTTGGAGCAGAAGCCATCAGGGTTCTCGAGAGGCTTCAAAAGAGAATCTGTAACGTGATCGATCCCAACCTGGCAGTTCGACTCCAGCCACTTTCTCACCGACGGAATGTGGTTTCCCTCTGGGTATTCTACAAATATTTTCATGGCTTCTGCTCCGACGAGCTTAGCTCACTGATGCCCCCTCCACAAGAATTTCCTCAAGCAACCAGATTGGCAACAAGGTCCCACTCTTTTACAGTTAAATCAACTATATGCAGCCGCCACTTCCACTCCATCAGCTTCCTTTTGTCGTACTTCCCGCCTGTGGAACTCCCACCCATATACTTGCTTTCCCGACGGCTACAATCTCCAAGAATTTAAATGCAACGTCAATTCCCATTTCTTGTCCACTTGACTCCAGTCCTTCTCTCATCCTTTCCCCATCACCTCGTTTATCTTGTTCTTTTCTTTTCTCACTCTACCCTCTCAACTGTCTTCACACTGGTATTCCCATCCTTTTCTTGCCCTATCTCCGACACCCACGTAACTGGTTCGTTTTTCTCTTCGCTCTCTTCCAGCTTAAACTTTCATTCTTCTCTTATGTAGACCCCTGCGCACAAGTGGCCGTACTGCCTTGCTTGGAAGTGAACAATTAAAAATAATAAAATTAACTATCTAGGACAGGTCATTGAAAATAATGGTCGTCAACCATCCTTGTCGAGGGCAAGTGCAATTAATAATATACCTCCCATAACAAGCGTTACTCGTTTACAAGCTTTTCTGGCTTTATCAAACTATTATCAAATGTATGTACCTAATATGCAGAATTTTAGAGCTCCACTGAAAAAATTGCTTAGAAAGAGCCTGAAGTGGAACTAGACTGCTAAGTGTCAAAAAGCGTTCGAGAAAAAATACTCACGTCAGAATTATCATTAGCGCACTACGACCCAAAAGCAGAAATCGTAGTGGTTTCAGATGCTAATGAATACGGTACAGGTGTATTAATTTTACACAAATACGTTGACGGTAATATGAAAGCCGTCGCAAAACTTTGCGTTCGCTACTACTATTAGGAACAACCAGAATCATGTCGAAAAAGAGGCATTAACAATAATATTTGCAGTGAAAAAGTTTCACAAATTATAAAGGAAGGGGTTTTCGGTCACAGAAAAACTACAGACCTCTATTATCAATTTATAAGTCAAAAAGGGAATTCCAACGCTTACAGCGAATAGATTGCAACACTGTTAAATTAATATTTTGTAGTGGAATACCAACCGTCCAAAAATTGGGACATGTATATGGGTTATAAAGATTAATACCAAAAAATACTGAACCGTTTGAAGATACTGGTATTACTACATTAAAAAGTGAAATGAAAATTAAAATCTAGTTTATACAATCTAGTTCGCGGATTAATAGTTACCCTTTGAAGAAATAAAAGTAAATACAGAACATGATATGTTCGCTGCGGAAATAAAAAAATCGACTAAAAGAATGTAAGGAAGACGATTTTTAAAACGTCATCAGAGTGTTAATGTTCACAAAAAGTGTAGTAACATCTAGTATATTACAAAAACGTTTATTAAAAAAATCTCATAGTGGACATCCGGGAATTTCAAGGATGATAAATCTTATGAGAATCTATGTATACTGGACCAAAATGAATCAAGACATTGAAAAATTACTAGGGTTGCAGAGGTTGTGTCCTGCAGTAAAATCACCTCCCACGAAATTACAATCTTAGACCAAAGACAGATACTCTGTGCTCAAGACTGCACATAGATTTTGCAGGTCCAATAAACAGAACATATCATTTTATGGTAACGGAGAGCTTTACGAACTGCTCTGAAACTTTAAGTGCAAAAAAAGAAAAAAAAAAAAAAAGAAAAAACCCAAAGAAGCAACTTCTAATATTACAGTGAATGTTTTACAAGGAACTGTTTATCAAGCTGAATGGTTTGTAGGTACTTTTAAGAGAGTTTGAAAAATTAATTAGTGAAAAAGTGAGCGAAGAAGCACGACAAAAATTTCTGAGAGTATACTGAATAACGCCAAATCCCAATATATCGTTAGGCATATTGGCGATAGAGTTGATGTCCACAAGAAAAATTAAATCGGTGTTCGAAAAGTTGTGAAAAAAGAAGAATGGATATGAAAACGGTCACCATTTTTTTCAAAATTAGCAAAATGCGTTTTTCAGAGTATATAAAAATAGAAAAGAAATGTGAGAAGACAGTGTAGTAATGACACGAATTTGAAAGATTACATATATGGTAAAAAGGAAAAAAGGAACACAAGCTACATTGCAATCAGTTAAAGAAAGGCTTCATTGAAGAAAGCGTACAAAAAAATAAGAACCTATGCAAGTACTGTATGATATTTTTGATGTAACAACACCCCAAGAATTCGTTGAGCGCACACGTACGATTACCAGAAAAAAGGAAACGTACGCAAAAACTAGAAGTTGATCCAAAACTTTAAAAAAAATACTAAGTTCAGTACGTAGGCAATATTAGCATTCACTGTTAGTGGTTAATACTAATAAATAAAAGAAAGCTTTCACTAATATAAAGAAATCTAAAAAGTGAGTATGTTGCGAAGTAAATAATACAAATGAACAAAGATTAGACGCCTTAAATAAAGGACTCCAAGTGAGTTAAAACACGTTGGAGTCAGTAAAGAGTATTTCTAGCAGGTGTCACGGCAAGTAAGCTAAGCAAGACTTAATATGATAAACGTTAGAAAGAGAGTTATGACACTTCTCCGACCATTACAATCTTAATCTGTTCAAATCTAGGATTATCAGTTATCTTCACAACACATATACTGTGCATCTTACTCTCTACCTCGAGTTGCATTTGAGTCTTTCACCGGGTGAACATCATTGTAAATAAAAAGAAAATGTCATTTATTCAATGGTGATGTATTCACAGAGATTTTATTGGTTTTGAAAACTGGTGTAAAAATCAAATTTTAGATACGGCTCAGTAACTTGTAGGCAGTCAAACGAAAAGCCTGTCTATGCACGACAATGATTCAGTTTTTGCTTTACTTACAACCGTTTTTATACTAAGCTAAATAAAAAAAAACAACTTATAGAGTGGCCCGTGTGTTCGTCAAATCTGAACCCAAACGAGGTTTTTTGTCATAAGGCGTCTCTATGTCGACGGCTGGCAATTTTCACCCAAGAATGAAATTTACGAACCAATAGCAACTCATTGAGAATCCATCATCCATGAAGAAATTCTTTATTTAACATTTTCGGTGAATAATAGGCTGATTGATGTCGTTGGAAAGGTATTAATCCGTCTCTTCCTTCCAGTTATGGGTTAAATAACAGGACAGTGTGGGTTCTATAGCCTTGGCTGGCAACCAGTCTACCGCAGAAAGCAATGACAACCTACTGCGGGATAATCTTCTGCCCAGTCAGTCATGTCTATTTCGAGACATGATCGCCCAAGCGTGTATCACGTATGGCACTTAACTGACTGATTGAAAATAATAGTTGGAAACATGATTAAGGCATCTACTGGGCATAAAGTGGCGGATCTGTTTTATATTGTTATGAAGTAATAAACTGATCCCTCACTAATTACTACGTAATAATATAATACATCTCTTCCCCCCTCTAGCTATGAGTCAAATAACAGGACAGATTGGGTTCTATAACCTTGGTTGGCAACCAGTCTACCCCAGAAAGCAATGGCAACCTACTGCAGGATAATCTTCTGCCCAGTCAGTCATGTCTATTTCGAGACATGATCGCCCAAGCGTGTATCACGTATGGCACCTTAAACTGACTGATTGATGTCGTTACAAAAAAAAAAATGAAAATGACATCAGCAAAGAATATTACTTTTCTGCTGCGTCTGCGTCACTTGACCAAAGGATGTGCATTGTGATGCAGTGGATATCGGCTCGGAACGAAAAATCGAGAAGTTCGAATTCTAGTTGAATTTCCTAGCATTCACTTACGCGCAAACACCCTTGAGAAACGTATTAATCCGTCTCTTCCCACCAGTTATGGATTAAATAACAGGACAGATTGGGTTCTATAGCCTTGGCTGGCAACCAGTCTACCACAGAAAGTAATGGCAACCTACTGCGGGATAATCTTCTGCTCATTCAGTCATGTCTCTTTCGAGACACGATCGCCCAAGCGTGTATCACGTATGGCACTTAACTGACTGACTGACTACTTGATCAAAATTAATACAATTTAATTCCTCAGTCGTTTTTTCTTTTTCTAAAAAATAAATCATTTGGATGGTCTTGTTCATTTTAAATTCTATTATTTCATAATGAATTATTTATGATGGTTGCATATAAATTGAAACAGTTTAAATAATCGTGTTTTTTATGTATAACCTGTATAAAGGTAATTTTAAAACGTGATTTCTAATTTGATGACATAAATGTCAGGCATAAGTTTTGGGAGCGAACTTTGATGGGTTGCAGCACAGTTCATTTTATAATTTTTATCACTTTATATTATCTTCGTCAAGTAATTGTTGCAATTGTGTCCGTTGTCGAGAAAAATCCTAAACATCTATCTAGAAAACTGTGAATGCTTCATAAATACACCCACCTCCGTGTTCAAAATAGTTTGCTGTGCTATATTAAACTACATATCAGTAAAATTTGTTTAAAGTCATATTAATTAAACTTCAAATCAAGTAATCTTTCTCAAATACAGTTTCAGAAAAGTATATTTTGTTTTTTCTGCAGCATGATCTGGTTATCCGTCCTCGGTCCTCACCAGACTCTTTTGGTAAGGAGGGTGCTAGACACCGAGAATGAAAAAAAAAACCTCTATGAAAGAGCGGATGATACTTCTTATAGTGTCAACAGCCATCGAAGGCGATGGGATACACTGGATTCCATCGCTATATCTACAACCAGCGTGGTGAGGATATATGAGCATCGCAAATAGCAGGGTTTCAGAGACGCTCCTAATTAAAGGTCACATATTCGTTACCAAGACGAGTTTTCAGACTGGAAGACATAGTTGTCATGGAGAGATATGGGATCCGCCAGGTTTACTTGCTGAAGACATGCCACGCATGAATTCTTTTCTGGATATGTATGTGTTGGGACGCCCGCACCTATTCGGCTATAATGGACTATTCCATTACTATGTAAAGTAATGGTGGCATCTACGTGAAGAGAGTGTGCCGAGCAGCAGTACTCTACTACGACACTGTCAGCTCTCTGCCTTCGGGTGGAGGGCGCTCTCTGCTTCCGGGCAGAGAGCTATAACCCAGTCGTAGTTCCGCCGAAGGGTAGAGGCACGACTGGGCAAAAATAGACAGACATTTTTTGGCCGGGCCGTATAGCCCGGAAATCCTAGTTATAACTGACCATGTGTCACATGTTGCCCTTACTGGGAGGGACAACTAAATATAGAGTGTGCCGAGCAGCCGATCGACAAGTCAGTCGTAGACTTCCGGTGACGACCCGGAATTTCCCATTGCTCATACTACATCTTACGACGGTTGAGACGATTAACCTCTATTCTTGTATTGTATACTAATAACCTTTGTAAATACTATTTTCACGGAATACAACAATTAACCTATTCCTGTTGTTGAGTTATTTATTCTTACTCACGACATAACATGATGGGACTGGTTAGGTGCTCATCTGCGCAGATTCCCGATGACTACACCCATTCAGGAGACTGATGAAAAGGATTATCACTTGAATGTTTAAAAGACATTTTAAAAATATTTCTTTAATTTTTATTTTAGTTTTAATTTCAAGCTAATATATTAAAATTAATGTTTTTGGTAAGCAAAATAATTTACTGTCTTCCAAATTGAACTTAAATTGGTTGAAATTACGTTTTTTATCGTTAAAATGACTTATTCTTCGTTAAAATGACTTATTCCTCTTGATTTGGTAGTGTTTTCATCCATGTTATTTTTTTTCTAGAATTTTCCGGGATTTCTTTTCTTCATCCTTGCATTTAAATTCCCATAATTCTGATAGGAATTTTTGCGATTCTTTAGGTCAACTGTCTTTTATTTTTGTTAGAAGTGTGCTATCTATTTTCGTGTGTTTTTTGTATAGTTTATTGCTCTGTCCTCTTGTATGTCAATGTTAGCCTGTAATTTGGTTAGAATGAGGCTCATTTTAATTTGCTTTGCTTCTCACGCTAACATATCTAGAAGAAAGTCTATACAAGCAAATAGGACATAAATATGTGGAAAACATAAAAACAGAATTCACTAAATCATGGAAGAGATATCTAGATGATTGTTTTATCTTTTGGAGATCGAACACGGAGAGATACAAATAAATTACACAATTTGCTACAAAACATGCACCCACAAATTAAGTTCAAGCTAGAATGTAGCTACAAAGAATTGTCATTCCTAGACATACTCATAAAAAACAAAAAAACGATTACATCATCACAAGGCATATAACATAAACCCACAGACACTTAGCAATACCACCATTTTAAGAGTCTTCTTCTTCTTCTTCTTCTGTGTGCCCTGTCCCTTCAGGACGTAGGCGATCATGGCTCTCCACGTCTCCCTATCCCTTGTGGCTCTTAGTATGTTTGCTCCTGTTGCTCCTGGCAACCCCCGTTCCGTCATCCACCTGATCAGGCCCTGCAAATATGTTATCCGCTGCATTCCTCTGTCTCTCCTTCCTTCTATCTGTCCAGTCAGTATCAGGTTCTCCAGGCTCTCCTTCCTCATTGCATGTCCCAGGAACTTCAGTTGTCTCTTCCTGATGCTCAGCATCAATTTCCTTTTTGTTGCCATTCTTTCTAACACCTCGTCGTTGCTTGTATGCTCAGTCCACGATATCCGTAGCATCCTTCTGTAGAACCACATTTCGGCCGCTTCCAGTTTTGTCCTCATTTTCGATGATATTGTCCAGCATTCACAGCCGTATTGAAGAACTGACATCACGTAGCAGTCTAGAACTCTTTTCTTCGTTTCTATTGAGATTTTCCTGTGTGTTAGTATTTTGCTCATATTCTGGAACGCGTCCTTTGCCATGCCAATTCGCCTTCGGATCTCCGTGTCGCACTTTCCATCTCCTGTTAGAACACTTCCTAGGTACTTAAATTCTTGTACTTGTTTGATTCTGTTATCCCCCACCTGTATTTGGCATTTTGGGTTGTATCTTTTGCTGATGACCATGCACTCAGTTTTCTTAAATTTTATTTGTAGTCCCTTCTTGTCACTCTTACCCCAAAATTTCTCTAAAATCGACCCCCTTCTCCTTAGCACGACGAATTTTCACAATAGGGGGTGACGAAACCCTCCGTAAAATACGCCTACAGAAACTATAAAAAAACAACCCAACTCCACTAATAAACAAGGGTTTCCAACTGGCAGAAGAAATATTGTCAGAATATCTCCGGAATCCAAAAAAGACAACAAGAAAAACACGATAAAGAAGAAAATATTCTAGCATCTATCGCCCGGTCTCACACTCCACCCCCTTCTTTTGGACAGGAGTAGAGGTGATCGCCTTGTTTCTTGTTTAGGAAGGGGTTCCCGGTTCATCTCTCTCTTTTTCGGTCTTTATGTCGGTTCGGCTGGAAGCTTTTTGCAGTTGGTGAGTATGGTGGCAATGTCTCTTCATTCTGAGGGTACCGGGTTGGCAGTTTCCTGGTTGCTGCTTCCGACTGGCAGTTAGGAGCCCGAACTCTTGCGTAGCGTCTCGAGAGGCTGCTCTGATCAACAGTTGAATAATATCGGGGTTCCTGTAGTGCCATTTCGCGCATGGACGGGCGTCCCTGCATGAATTTCAGATGGGCAACCCCGAGGCCACATTATGCTGCAGGCGGCGCTATTCTCCATCCTTCATCTGCTGCAATTAACGACCATCTGACCCTACTCTAGACCTCTCTCTATCCACAACTATAACCAGCATGAAATTTAACAAACAAAATAGCAAGCCTAAACCAGCTAGTCGTAAATCGCCCAAACCTATGTGCGTTACCTTCACAAATATACGAGGTATTCGCAGTAACTTTAATAGTGTAGGATCATTCCTTCTAACTAACTCACCCGATATCTTAGCTATATGTGAGACTAACCTTGACCCTTCTATCCCCTCTTCAGAGCTGTTCGTTCCTGGTTACCTTCCTCTCTTCAGGAAGGACTCCAATGTCCATATGCATGGGCTTGGTGTATATGTCATTGAACAACTCCCCTAGCCAGGGTCACATCCCTTGAATCCCTTGATCATTCCTTCATGTGCTTCCGTCTCTCACTTCTAAGCTCGGTTAGCTATCTCTTCTTCCTCAACCGCTCCCCCTCCTCCTCTGACTGTACGTTACTTGACTGCATCTCGACTAACATCGACAGGGCCATTTCTTCTCACCCATCTGCCCATATATTTGTGTTTGGCGATTTTAACGCCCACCACACCAAGTGGCTTGAAAACTCAGCCACCGACCTTGCTGGGATCCGCACCATGCACTTTTCAATAGCCCAAGCTCTAACGCAAGTGGTGGACTTCCCCACGCGTTTCTCTAAAAACCCTAACGGAAGGGACTCTTTACTCGACCTTTGTTTTACCTCCATCCCAGACTCCTGCACTACCAGGCAACTCTGCCCCCTTGGAAACTCTGACCACGCCGTAGTCTCCGTAAACATATCAATCCGCACTAACTCTACCCAAGAAAACCAGACCAGCAGAATATCATACTGCTACCAAAGAGCCGACTGGGACTCGTTCAGGGACTTCCTCTGCGACTTCCCCTGGAACAACGTCTTTGATCTTCCTGTCGAAGACTGTGCCTCCGAAGTCTCCTCTTGGGTTAAGGCTGGCATCGATGCTTTTATTCCTGCCAGAAAATTCCAACTAAAACCTAATTCGTCCCCCTGGTTCTTACCCGCTTGCTCGGCCGCTATTGCCCACCGGAACCATTTTTTACGGCTCTATCGAAGCTGCTCGTCGAACCAAAACAGGCGCCTTTTCACCTCAGCACGGAACAAGTGTAAAAAAGTACTGAACGAAGCCAAGAGGGCGTTTGCTACCAGAATTAGGCAACGCATAGCATCCTCTAAGTTTGGCTCCAAAGATTACTGGCGTCTCTGCAAAAGCGTGCTCAGCAGGAACAAGACTTCAATACCCCCACTAATCAATGAATTTGAAGTTCTCACCTCCCCAGCCGACAAGGCTGAATGCTTTGCCCGTAAATTCTCAACCAATTCGACACTGGACTCGTTAGGAATACCTACACCAGACTTCCCACCCAGAACTAAGGCTCAACTAAATAACGTCCACATTTCACCCTCGCTGGTCGCCAAGATACTTGCGCAACTTGACCCACACAAAGCGAGCGGTGGTGACAGAATCCCAGTCATAGTACTGAAGAAATGTGCCCCAGAACTCTCGTCTGTCCTCTCTAAACTCTATAACCTCTGCCTATCTGCTTCCTGCTTTCCTGCCTGTTGGAATTCCTCCTGCGTAGTACCTATATTTAAGAATTCTGGCGAACCCTCAGACCCCGCCAATTACCGTCCTATTAGTCTCCTTCCAATCTTTGGCAAAGTTTTCGAAGCCATTATCAACGCCTAGGTGATTCAGCACCTTATGACCAACGGGCTTCTCTCTGACAAACAGTATGGGTTTCGCTTCACCAGGTCTACTGCTGATATGCTAACGACCATTACCGAGTACATATACCAGGCACTCGACAAGAATGGTGAAGCCCGAACCGTTGCCTTGGATATCTCCAAAGCATTCGACAGGGTTTGGCATGCTGGCCTCTTGTGCAAACTGCGGAGCTATGGGATAACTGGACATCTGTTTGACCTCATCCAGTCCTTCCTCTCTACCCGCACATTAAAGGTGGTATTAAATGGGCATGCCTCCCAAAACTACCAGACGAACGCGGGCGTCCCTCAAGGTTCTATCCTAGGTCCCACGCTATTTCTGATCTACATTAATGATCTCCCCGACACCATTAGTTCCCAAGTTGGCATGTATGCCGACGACACAACAATCTACTCCTGCATCGATCAGAAACCAGGTCTGGACGACAAAGTGAACCTCGCTGCCGCACTTGAAAGGGACCTCCAATCCGTAGTGACCTGGGGTAGGAAATGGTTGGTAAATTTCAATGCCTCCAAAACAAAGCTGTTATCAACTAACCACCATAGACAATCGCATCTACCTCCCATTAGCATGGGACAGGCTAGCCTCCCAGAGAGTAAAATACTACGCCTCCTTGGCCTTACACTCTCGGCGGACCTCAAATGGAATGACTATATTGAATCCATTGCCAAATCTGCTGCTATGAAAGTCGGCTCCCTGTGCAGGGCCCGGAAATTTTTCCCACCTGAAACTATTCTGCACATATACAAATCTACCATCCGCCCGTGTATTGAATATTGCTGCCATATCTGGTCGGGTGCCCCTGCTGCTCTCCTTGGGCTTCTTGACAAAATACAAAGGAGGATCTGTAACGTGGTTGATACTGACTTGGCAGACCGGCTGCAGCCGCTCTCACACCGGCGTGATGTAGCTTCCCTGTGCCTCTTCTACAAGTACTTTCATGGCTTCTGCTCCGATGAGCTTAGATCACTGGTGCCGCCTAAGCACGAATTTACACGAGATACTAGATTAGCAACTAGGTCTCACCCTTTTACAGTTAAACAAATAAGATGTAACCGTAAATTCTACTCCAACAGCTTCTTTTCTCGCGCTTCCCGCCTGTGGAACTCCCTTCCACAAGTCTGCTTTCGCGACAGTTACAATCTCCAGGTGTTTAAATGTAGGGTCAATAGACACCTCCTATCACACTAACTCCCAACTATTCTCACAGCACTCTCATCTACCCAACCCACATTCTCGGTATCCTCACCCGCCTATCACCCACCCTCTGTTATTTCCTATATTTAATCAGCCTTTCTCCACTCTACGTAGCCCCCTGCACAGTAGTGGCAGTGACATGCCTTGCTCGGGGTGAAACGCTTATAAAAAAAAAAGCATACGTTTCCACACACAACAAAACCAACCCAGAATTATATACAAAGATCGAAACATAACAGAATAGAATTACTCAACAAAAAAAAATGATAAAATAAAGAAATTCTTAAAGATAACTAAAATAATTAAATGCAAACGCCAACTTTAAAAATTTTAAAAAAACATTCTAATCTCATCAAAATTTGAGTCACAAAATGCATCAGAAAAAGATGTTGGATATGCAACATAATAATAGAAGGAAAGCATTTCAAGTTCTAAAACACATCTACATTCGAAATAAAAACAGATTTGAGCTGCAATTCTAAAAAACGTAATTTATGCTTGAAAATGCGATGAATGCACAAACATATATGTGGGGGCGACACAAGCCCTGCACAGAAGTAAAATTAAACTAACCAATAACTGGAAATTATAGATCTCCCAACATTTACATGAATGTAGTGGAGGTAAATTCAGAGGAATTCCTATCTACCAAAATGCAGATTATGACACACCCATGATGCAGGAAGAAATATTTATAAAAAAATACAAGCTCTCCCTCAACAAAACAACACGAAAACCTAATACAGACACACAAAATTCAAACACGAAGCACACACCCACCCACATACATATTAAATTTCAAATGGTATATCAAAAACAATAAAAAATCTAGATGACCCATAGAGTAGAGTTGAATCAAAGTCACGGAAAAAAAAAATTTAATGTAAAAAAACTGAATCAAATTTTGCAAGTCAGTGAAAAAAACGTTTACGGTCAACGAAGGCGACAGAAGAAACTTAACGAGCGAATGTGAAAAAAACAACACAAACGCACGCATTTCCCATCTATTTATACACGATAATTTGGCCATCAAAAAAGCAAACGGATTTCAACATGAGAAGTCACAAGTTTAGTCGCCTTAAGGGACAACTTTAGACTCGAAACTCGTGTAGAGACACAAACACCATTATGGACACTAAGTTAGAAATTATAATAATAGCAACAATAAATCTATACTTTAAACAAAACGGCTTCTCGCACATTTTCTTCTATACCAATTTTCCTCGTTGGAAACAACCCTCATTTCTGTTTTTAATATATATATGTATATATTCAATACCTCTAACGTCGCGATGTATTATATTTATTATTTATGAATTTTTTCCACAATAAGTCCAAATAAGTTTGCCTATCCTTGGGTTCACACACTTCCCCGGTCTTTGTGTGAGTTAAAGAGAAATGAGAGAAATAAATTAGTCTCTTATTTCAGATGAAACAATCAATGGACAATCGATGGCTATCAATGAATGATTCAGTGATGATATGTGGAAATTTTGATAGTTCCTCAAACCTTATTACATGATAGACAATATATATACATATATGTCTAACAATCGATGATTCACTAGTGACTTTAGTAACTGATTTTGGCTAACAATAAGTGATTTACCGCTAACATGTAGAAATTTTGAAACATTCTCATTTCGCGCTGGACAATCGGAGGCTAACAATTGATGATTCACTCCCAACATGAGGAACTTTCGACGCTTTTCCAAGTCCTCTGATTTTCTTATAGAAAATCGATGGCGAACAATAAACAATTTACTACTGATATGTAGAAAATTTGACACTTCCTTAAACCATCTGAATTCGCCAATAACAGTCGGAGGCTAACAATTGATGATTCACTGCCGACATGAGTGTTGTATATCGATAAACAACAAACAAGCATGTATATATAAAAATATATTAATATTTTTATTAATGAACGCTGGACCGTGTCGCCTAGTGGACAGAGAGTTGAGGGAGCGCTTTTCTAATGGGTTGACGAATACTTCTAAGGGTCGACGTTGACGAATGGACGAATGACGAATGCGTACCCCCCAATAGCATGTATGCTATTGGGGGCAAGCTGTGAACTGCTTCTCTACTGCCGACCAGACTCTGTCTGTCAAGACTCTGTGTTTCGAGGCCTTTATATATCTTCCAAGTTTTGCCTCGATTCGCGACGCCTACTCGACGCCTACGTAATTTCTCAGAGTTATTTCCGCATCTGTCGGAAATAGGGTCAAACAAACATCCGTTCCTTTCAATGACCGGAAACACCCACGCTTCCTCAGCCTTCTTGGGTGGGGCCAGACCGTTATATTACAATGAGGAACATTCGACGCTTTTCCAAGTCCTCTCATTTTCTCATGGAAAATCGATGTCGAACATTAAACAATTTACTGCTGATATGTAGAAATTTTGACACGTCCTTAAACCATCTGAAATCGCCAATAACAGTCGGAGGCTAACAATTGATGATTCACTCCCAACATGAGGAACATTCGACGCTTTTCCAAGTCCTCTCATTTTCTCATGGAAAATCGATGGCGAACAATAAACAATTTACTGCTGATATATAGAAAATTTGACACTTCCTTAAACCATCTGAAATCGCCAATAACAGTCGGAGGCTAACAGTTGATGATTCACTGCCGACATGAGGAACATTCGACGCTTTTCCAAGTCCTCTCATTTTCTCATGGAAAATCGATGGCCAACAGTAAACAATTTACTGCTGATATTTAGAAATTTTGACACGTCCTTAAACCATCTGAAATCGCCAATAACAGTCGGAGGCTAACAATTGATGATTCACTCCCAACATGAGGAACATTCGACGCTTTTCCAAGTCCTCTCATTTTCTCATGGAAAATCGATGGCGAACAATAAACAATTTACTGCTGATATATAGAAAATTTGACACTTCCTTAAACCATCTGAAATCGCCAATAACAGTCGGAGGCTAACAGTTGATGATTCACTGCCGACATGAGGAACATTCGACGCTTTTCCAAGTCCTCTCATTTTCTTATGGAAAATCGATGGCCAACAGCAAACAATTTACTGCTAATATGTAGAAAATTTGACACTTCCTTAAAC
Source organism: Ascarosepion bandense (assembly GCA_037127315.1). Taxonomy (NCBI): domain Eukaryota; kingdom Metazoa; phylum Mollusca; class Cephalopoda; order Sepiida; family Sepiidae; genus Ascarosepion; species Ascarosepion bandense. Next base: position 1,385,309 of record JBBBDQ010000384.1, read on the forward strand.
CATCTGAAATCGCCAATAACAGTCAGAGGCTGACAGTTGATGATTCACTGCCGACATGAGGAACATTCGACGCTTTTCCAAGACCTCTCATTTTCTCATGGAAAATCGATGGCGAACAATAAACAATTTACTGCTGATATGTAGAAAATTTGACACTTCTTTAAACCATCTGAAATCGCCAATAACAGTCGGAGGCTAACAGTTGATGATTCACTGCCGACATGAGGAACATTCGACGCTTTTCCAAGTCCTCTGATTTTCTTATAGAAAATCGATGGCGAACAATAAACAATTTACTACTGATATGTAGAAAATTTGACACTTCCTTAAACCATCTGAATTCGCCAATAACAGTCGGAGGCTAACAATTGATGATTCACTGCCGACATGAGTGTTGTATATCGATAAACAACAAACAAGCATGTATATATAAAAATATATTAATATTTTTATTAATGAACGCTGGACCGTGTCGCCTAGTGGACAGAGAGTTGAGGGAGCGCTTTTCTAATGGGTTGACGAATACTTCTAAGGGTCGACGTTGACGAATGGACGAATGACGAATGCGTACCCCCCAATAGCATGTATGCTATTGGGGGCAGCTGTGAACTGCTTCTCTACTGCCGACCAGACTCTGTCTGTCAAGACTCTGTGTTTCGAGGCCTTTATATATCTTCCAAGTTTTGCCTCGATTCGCGACGCCTACTCGACGCCTACGTAATTTCTCAGAGTTATTTCCGCATCTGTCGGAAATAGGGTCAAACAAACATCCGTTCCTTTCAATGACCGGAAACACCCACGCTTCCTCAGCCTTCTTGGGTGGGGCCAGACCGTTATATTACAATGAGGAACATTCGACGCTTTTCCAAGTCCTCTCATTTTCTCATGGAAAATCGATGTCGAACATTAAACAATTTACTGCTGATATGTAGAAATTTTGACACGTCCTTAAACCATCTGAAATCGCCAATAACAGTCGGAGGCTAACAATTGATGATTCACTCCCAACATGAGGAACATTCGACGCTTTTCCAAGTCCTCTCATTTTCTCATGGAAAATCGATGGCGAACAATAAACAATTTACTGCTGATATATAGAAAATTTGACACTTCCTTAAACCATCTGAAATCGCCAATAACAGTCGGAGGCTAACAGTTGATGATTCACTGCCGACATGAGGAACATTCGACGCTTTTCCAAGTCCTCTCATTTTCTCATGGAAAATCGATGGCCAACAGTAAACAATTTACTGCTGATATTTAGAAATTTTGACACGTCCTTAAACCATCTGAAATCGCCAATAACAGTCGGAGGCTAACAATTGATGATTCACTCCCAACATGAGGAACATTCGACGCTTTTCCAAGTCCTCTCATTTTCTCATGGAAAATCGATGGCGAACAATAAACAATTTACTGCTGATATGTAGAAAATTTGACACTTCCTTAAACCATCTGAAATCGCCAATAACAGTCAGAGGCTGACAGTTGATGATTCACTGCCGACATGAGGAACATTCGACGCTTTTCCAAGTCCTCTCATTTTCTTATGGAAAATCGATGGCCAACAGCAAACAATTTACTGCTAATATGTAGAAAATTTGACACTTCTTTAAACCATCTGAAATCGCCAATAACAGTCGGAGGCTAACAGTTGATGATTCACTGCCGATATGAGGAACATTCGACGCTTTTCCAAGTCCTCTCATTTTCTTATGGAAAATCGATGGCCAAAAGTAAACAATTTACTGCTGATATGTAGAAAATTTGACACTTCCTTAAACCATCTGAAATCGCCAATAACAGTCGGAGGCTAACAGTTGATGATTCACTGCTGGCATAAAAAACATTTCACGCGTTTCTGATCTCTCTAATTTCCCAATGAAAAAATCGATGGCTAACAATAAATAATTTGCTGCTGATATTTAGATATTTTGACAATTTCTTAAACCTTCTAGTTTCGCGATGGACAATCGGTGGCTAGCGCTGCCGGGCTTCTTACTTATGATTGATGGCTTTGCATCCACAGTTACTTCACGTGAATTTCTTATGGCTCATCCTTTACACTTATGGTATTTTTTCTTCAACGGGAAAAACATTCTTTTTTACATGCGTTTTCATACTGTGCTTTTTATGGATTTTGCTACTGTCTTTGTATTATTTTCTCTAATGAATACACAGAGAATTCTATGACAAATGTGCTCTGATATTTGAAGTAAGGACGGTAACTATTTGGGCCCATTTCTTAAAATAATATTTGCAGAATGTAATAAAAAGGGGACTTATTAATAACTAGGCACAGGAAAATATCTGTGAAAGACTCGACTTCATTAAATCTTCAGCGGTGTGAGTTATGGTAACTAAAAAAAAACCCGCAAAACCGTGTTGCTAAAAATTACTGTGAAACTTTTTTGTCTGCTTCAGTTATAACAGTTGAAAAATTGCTTATCGTTCATTCGAACGTAAAAATTATAATAAAAATGAAATGAAGATTATATCAAAAGAAGATTGAAAGTACTTCGAAGCATTGAGAAATCAATGATAACAACATTTGTCAACGTTATAGCTCATTTCTGACATCTTTCACTTATAATACATGAAAGATTGTTCGTGAGTATGAAAAGATTTTTTAAAAATAAGTTTGCAATGTATTTAATCTGACATGTTTAAAAGAAAATTTGCTGCCTAAATACACAAATTTTAATTATATATATATATATATATATATATATATATATATATATATATATATATATGTGTGGGGGGGGATGTAGAATTTAAGATATAACTAAAAATATATGTGCAAAAAGACAAAATGAATAAAGACAAAAGAAAAGATTTATGTTCTAGTGGACTTTTCTTGTGGTGCAGTGGATAGCGTTTCGGAACGAGAAATCCGAGAGCCGAGTTCGAATTCTTAGTTGAATTCGTTGCATTCGCTTACGCGCAAATACCTTTGGGAAAAGTATTAATCCGTCTCTTCCCTCCAGCTATGGGTTAAATAACAGGACAGATTTGGTTCTATAGCCTTGGCAACCAGTCTATCTCAGGAAGTAATGGCAACATACTGCGGGAGAATCTTCTCCCCACTCAGTCATGTCTTTTTCAAGACATGATCGCCTAAGCGTGTATCATGTATGGCACCTAGCTGATATATAAACAGACGGATACGCATCGGCATCAGCTAACAATGAGGTGCGGTGGGGTAATGGCTAACGGCTCTGATTGAAGAATAGGAGAGCCGAGTTCGAATTCATTTGAGTCGAATTCATTACATTCACTTGCAAGCTCTTTTTCTCTACTGACGTTAGTACACGTGCGTTTGGGTTAGGATCAGCTTTGAAATATTCTTAAAAGTAAGTTATAATTTTGCTTTGATTTTATTTTGTTTATTTTTTGTGGCTAATTTTAAAATAGTTTCATGGTTATTTGAACGAGTGTTCTTTATCTTTTTTCAAATAATTTTGAATAATTTTGTCCGTTTTATTTTAAAAAATAAGTCCTGTTAATTTCCTTGTTCGTCTTTTGCCTGGTCATTGTCTAGTTGAGTGCACCACCCCTCAGCCAAAAGATAAAATAATTCTTTTTCTCTACTGGCGGTAGTACATGTGCATTTGGGTTAGGATCAGCTTTGAAATATTCTTAAAAGTAAGTTATGATTTTGCTTTGATTTTATTTTGTTTTATTTTTTGTGGCTAAATTTAAAATAGTTTCATGGTTATTTGAACGAGTATTCTTTATCTTTTTTTCAAATAATTTTCTTTGACCGGACTTTAACTCACCACCGTTACCTTTTTTTTTCTTCTCTTTCTTCTTCAATTGGAGTAGATAGTCTAAACTATCACCCGTTTCACTTTTCTTCATTTTTTCTTTCAATTGGAGTAGATAGACTAAACTATCGTCCGGTTCACACTCCACCCACGTCTATTGAACAGGTGTAGAGGCTCATCCTTTGTTCCCTGTTTAGGATGTGGTTTCGGTTTTCTCTTTTCCAATATTTTCACTTTTCTACTTTTTTTTTTTCAATTGCAGTAAATAGACTAAACTATCGCCAGGTTCACACTCCACCCACGTTTATTGAACAGGTGTAGAGTCTCATCCCTTGTTCCCTGTTTAGGATGTGGTTTCCGGCTTTCTCTCTTCTAATCTTTTCACTCTTACGTAGCCCCCGGCACATCAGTGGCGTTACCGCATTGCTCGGGGTGATATGATAAAAAAAAAAATTCTTGGGAATGATATGAACCTATCCCTTTTTATGGGAAAAATAGCAGGACGGACCGGGTTCTGTAGCCTAGAGTGGCAACCGGTCTAACACAGGAAAATTTCAAGCGCTCGTTTCCAACATGCCTTGAGCCAGCATGGAAGAATAAGCTCAAAAACTAACATGAGAAAATATCTGATGTTGATGCGCAATCCGCAACAACACGGAGTAAACTATGATGATGATTGATAAACATAAGTAAAAATGTAATTAGCTTTTCAAAATTACTGATGATGTACCGCGAAACAGGTAGTTATATTCTTATATTTGGATGCATTACATAGTGCGTAAAATATCCTTTAGTGTGTGTGAATTCAATCTTCAGCTCGAATAGTGCAGTGATCTACTCAAGTTGAGTGATTCTGAGATTTCCGTAAAAGACAACATCTCATTAACTTTTGTTTCATTATTTGCCTATTTTAATTATCGTTCGTTCTTTTTTTTTCGCTTTTTTTGCTTTTCGGTTATATTATCGTTTTTGCCTGTTTAATATTTAACAAACTTTCTCATTTGCCCTGACATTTATTTATTTTTACTTTACTTTTTCTCTGACGCCATCTTTTCTGAATTAATATAACTTTATTTCTTTCCTTTCTCCTCTTTCTTATCTATCTATCTATCTATCTATCTATCTATCTATCTATCTATCTATCTATCTAAAGTTTGTTTAAATTTCTTTATCTATCTATCTATCTATCTATCTATCTATCTATCTATCTATCTATCAAAGTTTGTTTATCTATCTATCTATCTATCTATCTATCTATCTATCTATCTATCAGAGTTTGTTTCTCTATCTATCTATCTATCTATCTATCTATCTATCTATCTATCTATCTATCTATCTATCAGAGTTTGTTTATCTATCTATCTATCTATCTATCTATCTATCTATCAGAGTTTGTTTCTCTATCTATCTATCTATCTATCTATCTATCTATCTATCTATCTATAGTTTCTACCTACAAACTCTCAAGACTTACGGTCATTTCACGTTGGAATACCGATTCCCGTATGCTCATAGAAGTTAAGCAACACTAAACATGGTCAGTACTTGATAAGTGATCGCTTAAGAATACCAGGTATTGCTGGTGGTGTAATGGATAATAACTTGTAATTGTTAATCGAAGACCCAAGTTCCAATTCCAGTTGGGTTCGTTATATTCACTTACGCGCGAATATCCTTGGGAAAGGTATGAATCCAACTCTTCTCTTCCAATCTATGGGTTAATTACTAAAACTTGTATTACTAAAACCATTGTTATCATGAAAACAACATTGCGTACAGCATAGTCAGATCTCGGGGTTAAAAAACGCATAGAGGTTGATATGTCACTAACCAAAACGCAACAAACCAATAACCAACATCCTCTAAATACTCTTCGACATGTTTCTACCCTTTAAACATTCCCTTTTCTACTCATCCTCAAGAATTCATTTGAATTTCTCAATCGTCCAGAAAAAAAAATGCCAAAGAAGTGCATTTAAGCAGAAACACTCAGAGATTTCAAGGCGCCTGATGAATTTATTCTTGGTGATTATTCACAATGCATATGTTGAACATATTTTCTACAAACAAATCTCGCGTTAGGTCAAATTGTCTTCCATTTTTCTTTTTCTGTTCTTTTTAAGAAAACATTTACATTTCCTAAATTTGTTTGCTCAGATGCATCCATACATCATATATATATTAAAATTAGCTGCAAAAATACACCATATATATATGTATATATATATATATATATATATATATATATATATATATATATTTTGCATGAAAGTGGAAGAACATATAGGTTAAAACCCCTTTACTCATGAGATAGTAGTAAAAATGTTTTGTTCAATAAAAACCCTAAAATCTAACCTCCTGTTTAAACTTATTGTCTATCCATTTTAAAAATCTAAGGTCCCACTATGTATCTTATCTAAACAAAATTTAAAAGTGATATGTCTAGATCCAAGCCATTCTGCTCCCTTCATAACCCAAATATTAACAGTCCATGGTTACATAATTCTCATTTTTGATAGAGCAATATTGATACACCTGAAGTATTTTCTCCAACTATCAATTCCTAATTTTTTAAATAACCATGAATTTGTCTTATATTTTAAAAATAAATTACCATTTATTTTAACATATCACCTAAAGAAGAACAGCATTGTTCTGAAACATGAAAATTTTTGTGTAGCGATATGCTTTTATAAACCATTTTAATTACAAAATTAGAATCTATATATATAGTCGTCCGCAGACAGATCTGTTTCGCTGTATCACAGCTCATCAGTACGGTCCGACATCCGATTGCTTTTAGCCAGGATTGGAACCCGACCGAATCTTCATCAGTCTGCGATTCTACTTCTGATCTATAAATTAAAATTAGCTGCACAAATACACCTTATATATATATATATATATATATATATATATATATATATATATATATATTGTGCAGCTACATTTAATTTGTACAATCTGGTGAAATGACCACGAAAGTTTTATGTTCAGGAGTTTTCTTTGTTTATTTTCAAATATTCCAAATATTTTAATGGCTTCTGGTGAAAGTCAAAAATAAATTTTCCAATGTTCAGCTTTTATACACCATTTTCGAAGAGTTTTTAAATTTCTTCTGTTCTATGACTTTCTTTGTTTTTCAAATATCACGGCTTCACGCTTCATGTCGCTTTTTTATTTAACTATCCCGTCTTCATGAGTTTGTTCGTCAATTTTTCAATTTGTGGAATATATTTAGTGTGTGTTTTCTTAAATTTGATAACATTTTATCGATGCGGCATTGCTTGTCACTTTTTAATTATTAATGCTTCTAGCATTTGTAATTGTTTTTAACTTTTATGTTCAATAATATTTTTTTGTTATTGAGGATTTGTTGGGTTTATTGCTGTGCTTTGTTTTGATGATTGGGGTTATGCGTTTTATTAGTAATATTAGCGGATAAGTGGCAAGTTAATCGACATGATCATGTATTGGTTGTACACACACACACACACACACACACATAAAAACACACATATACAGACACATGTCCCTATATATTTTTTTAACGACACAGTAAATGTTGAAATGTTATGAAATATATAAATATATAATAAATATATAATGATGGCACGACGAATGAAAATAGGCGAAACGAGACCAAATTCCAGCCGGTTCAATTTGCCTTCACTTCGCACTATGGCCCTTAGTAAAGGCATGAACACACTTCTTCCTCTGTTATAGGCAAGCAGTAAAAGAATCCCTTATTCGTTTACGCTAGGTATCTCCAATAGAGTCCAGTCATTTTCGATATCTAACTTTTAAAATGAATTTTGAAAAATGAAAAAGTTTTCTTGAAACTTATATTTTAGTTTTAATCGAAAGCTAAATAATTAAATTTACTATTTCCAGTAAGTAATATACACTGGTTTATTTTAAACAGAAATGATATTGATTATAATAAAATATTTGAGATATTTTTTCAATTTTTGAATTTTGCCGCCATTTTTTAGCGATCGACACATTTGTAAACAAAATAATTTCTCGGTTTTAAAAAGCTTGAAAAAAATAAAATATACATTTGTGACACATTACTTTTGGAAAATTAGCAACTTTTATGTTAACTTAATCTGATTTACACAAGTATGACTTTTTATAGCGTGAAATTTAGAATAAAACTCTTTCCTAATCACAGATTTGAACTTTTTGACCTGTCTGCCGTTATAAAAACGTGTTGACAAGTAGCTGATTAGAGATGAAAGTGTATGGAGTTCATAAGTGACAAAATTCTGCAAATTTTTTTGGGTGAGAATGGAAACTCTGACCTTTTAATTTGCAAATGTAAATAACTATGAAAAAAAACTTCAAATACTCACACACACAAAAAAGAATTAAATTATTTTAAATATATGAAGGCCAAACGATTTGTATTAAACTTTTCAATTTTAGATAGGCAATATAATTTTCAATTATTAACTTAAAAATCTAATCGCAACAAATCTTTGAAGTATTTTGTAAATATTTTTGATACTTTATAAATTATTATAATTTTAAAAAAATGAAAACTTATTTTTAAATTTCATTAGTAATCAAATTTTTTTCTTTAGATTATAATGTCGTTATTTTTGTTTATTTATTCAATCAATTAAAAGCTTATCAAATTAAATAATATCAGAGTTTTATTGCATTTTTTATTTTACTTTTCAAAGCAGATTTTCGAATACAGAGGTAAAAAAAAAAAAAAAAAAACAAAAAAAAAAACAAAACAGATTATTTATTTATTTCTCTTTAATCATTTCACCCCGAGCAAGGCAGAAATGAGCTGGGAGCTACATAACTAAAAAGATTAATTAGAAAAGAGTGAGGAGTACAAACTAGTTAGAAAGGAGCAATAGAAAGCTGAGAATGCAGGTGCGATGACAGATACATAGGTGGAGAGAAAGGGAAGGATATACGGGGGTGGGGAGAGAGCTAGTCAAGTGGTTAATAGATGAGTATTGACATTGCATTTAAATTTCTGGAGGTTGTAGCCCTCAGGAAAGCAAGAATATGGGAGCGAGTTCCACAGGCGGGAATTGCGAGAGAAGGAGTAGAATTGTCGTCAGCATTTGGCTAACCTGACTGTGAATGGGTGGGACCCAATTACCGTGAGGTGCATCTCACGGCCCACAGGCTTCTCTCTGACAAAAAGTACGGGTTTCGCTTCACCAGGTCTACTGCTGATATGCTAACGACCATTACCGAGTACATATACCGGGCTCTTGACAAGAATGGCGAAGCCCGGACCGTTGCTTTCCAAAGCTTTCGACAGGGTCTGGCACGCTGGCCTCTTATGAAAACTGCGGAGCTACGGTATAACTGGACATCTGTTTGACCTCATCCACACATTTCTCTCTAACCGCACATTGAAGGTAGTATTAAATGAGCATGCCTCCCGAAACTACCATACGAACGCGGGCATCCCTCAAGGTTCTATCCTAGGTCCCACGCTCTATCTGATGTACATTAATGATCTCCCCGACGCCATTAGATCTCAAGTAGGCATGTACGCCGATGACACCACAATCTACTCTCGCCTTGATCAAAAACCCGGTGTGGGCGACAAAGCCAACCTTGCAGCCGAGCTTGAAAAGGACCTCCAATCCGTAGTGGCCTGGGGTAGGAAATGGCTAGTAAATTTCAATGCTTCTAAAACGAAGCTGTTATCAACTAACCACCATAGACAATCGCATCTACTTCCCATTAGCATGGAACAGCCTTGCCTCTCAGAGAGTAAAACACTACGCCTCCTTGGCCTTACACTTTCGTCGGACTTCAAATGGAATGACTATATCGAATCCATTGCCAAATCTGCCGCTATGAAAGTCGGTTCTCTGTGCAGGGCCCGGAAGTTTTTCCCGCCTGAATCTATCCTGCACATATACAAATCTACCATCCGCCCATGTATTGAATACTGCTGCCATATCTGGTCGGGTGCCACTGCTACTCTCCTTGGGCTTCTTGACAAAATACAAAGGAGAATCTGTAACGTGGTTGATACTGACTTGGCAGACCGGCTGCAACCACTCTCTCACCGGCGTGATGTGGCTTCCCTGTGCCTCTTCTACGTGGCTTCTGCTCCGATGAACTTAGATCACTGGTGCCGCCTAAGCACAAATTTACACGAGATACTAGATTAGCAACTAGGTCCCACCCTTTTACAGTTAAACAGATAAGATGTAACCATAATTTCTACTCCAACAGCCTCTTTTCTCGCGCTTCCCGCCTGTGGAATTCCCTTCCACGTGTCTGCTTTCCCGACAGCTACAATCTCCAATTATTCTCAGAACACTCTCATCTACCCAAATCCTCATTCTCGGTATCCTTACCCGCCTATCACCCACCCTCTGACATTTCCTATATTTAACCATCCTTTCTCCACTCTATGTAGCCCCCTGCGCAGTAGTGGCAGTGAAATGCCTTGCGCGGGGTGAAACGCTTATAAAAAAAACGCAAAATATTGATGATATTCTACTCACTAAAAACTAAAATAAACAACCGGTTTTGTACCAGATCTCTTCAAGTTTAATTCCTGGGAAATGTAATCTTAGAAAATCAAAGAAAATTCTAATGAAAGAGGTGTGGAAGAAAAAATATGCAAAAGAACTAGAGCCCAACCACGTTCAAACGCAATGGATTGAGTGCAAACTGTTTTTCAATATTATCTAAGTCGCACTCCTTATATCATCTAAAAGCTCTGGAGTCAATTTGCATCGAATCTCGCAAGCCTTCTCTCTGTAAGCAAAGAGATTGCTTCTTGGGTTTGAATGTGGTTGGATTCTAGTTCGAGGTCGATAATCAGAATGACGCAGAAAGATAGCTAAACAGATAATCAGAATATCACAGTTAGATAGATAGATAGATAGATAGATAGATAGATAGATAGATAGATAAAAAAAAACCTATATAAATATATACATATATTGATAAATACATATATCGATATAGATATATAGATATTTCTCATTGATTTTTCTGTTTTCAGCAGTAATACAATAATGTTTGTCCAGCAAGAATTTGAAATAATATTTATGCACATCTCATAACAAAGAAGTTAAATTATTGATGACCAAATTCTACTTGCTCGTTTTCACAAAGGCGATTAAATTTTTGACATACCAAAGTTAACGTTTTAGAGATTCGATCACACACACTAGGAAAAGCATTTCATGGCATATAAAACTGATTATTTTCATACCATAAAACCTGAATTCATTTTGAGTGTGTGTGTAAGCGTGTGTGTGCGAGGGTAGAGTAATTAAGTGAAGTAAAAGTGAAAGTGAAAGTGAAAGTTAATTTTCAATAAATATTTGAAGAAAATTTATTTACTACAATTAGTTTGTGGAAGTCTGGATAAAAAACAGAAAACAGCAAGAAGAAGGTTGTTGATTAATCTAGCGATTGTATTTCCATTTTTGTTTTTAACAATGTAGGTTACATGTCAATAATTACGGACATATTATGGGATAGGAAAGGGCTTGTACATTTTAATACCTCCAAAACAAATATGCTCTCTTTTAACCACCAAAAGAGAAAAATTCTCTGTCCACCATCAGCATTGCAGATTCTAGTCTCCTGGAGGGCAACATGCTGCATCTGCTTGGCCTCAATTTTTCAACCGACCTAAAATGGAACGACCATATCAAATTTGTAACTGCATCTACTGCTAGGAAGGTTGGGTCACTGTATCAGGCCAGAAAGATCTTCTCGTCAAAATCCATCTTGCACATTTACAAATCTACTATTTGTCCATGCATTGAATATTGTTGTCGTATCAGGTCGGGTGCTCCTGCTATTAATCTTGACAAAATCGACAAAATCCAGAGAAGGATCTGCAATATAACCGATCCTGACTTGGCATTTCGACATGAGTCACAATCTCAACGACGTGAGGTGGCTTCCCTCTGTCTTTTCTATAAATATTTCCATGGCAACTTCTCTGACGAGTTTTTTTTCTGGTACCCAGACCATAAGGATTTAAGCGTGCTGCTAGATCGACATCTTGGTATCACCCTTTTACCGTTTAAATATTTAAATTTAACCGCCACTTCCACTCCAACAATTTGTTTCCTCGTAATTCCCGTCTGTGAAACTTTCTTCCGTTATCTTGCTTCAGTGATAGCTACAATCGCCAAAAGTTTAAATGCAACGTCAATTGCTATCTTCTATTTTCTTGAATCCCGTTCATTTTTTATCTTTTTTTTTTCAATATCCCCTGTACTCAGTCTCTTCGATATCTGTAACCCCCCTGCACTAGTTACGGTCCCGACTTTGCTTGGCGTGAAATTATTTTAAAAAATAATATTTTAGTGGTGCCATTCTTTTGAGATCAAACATTTTTATAAGGCTATATGTGTATGTGTGCCATTGGTCGAGGAAAATATTTTGATTAGAATTAAAACCTTTTTAATTACTTGTCTATTTTAAGTAAATGCAGTATCTATCTTCCGTGAATAAAATGCCCAAAGTAAAAGACTTTATCTTGTTTTATAATGTCTAATGAAAACACTAATTATTTTCTATTAACTCTAAATTAATGGACTATAAATATTTTTAAATTCTTATCAATTCATTCACGAAAATCCAACCTAGTTTTAAACGAGAGAACTTTTCTTTTCAGTCTTTTAATTCAGCTAAGAATTCACCGAATTCCCTATTTTTTCGAAAATACGGATGTTCTACGGACAGGTTCAAAAATATAATCTCAAAGCGATCCTTTATGGTTTTTTCATAACCTATGTTGCTATTTTAACGAAATGTATTTCACGGAACAAAAACAGAAAGGAAACTGCAAGACCCCCTAGAGAAAGTAGCTGATGAAAGAGGAAAGAAAGGACTACAAATAACCTACAAGAGAACTGAATTCGTGGTCATCAGCAAAAAAAAAAAAAGAAAAAAAAAGGAGCCCAAAATGCCAACTACAGGCTGGGAATACTAAAATCAAGCAGGTACAGAAATTTAAATACCTGGTAAGTGTTCTAACAGCAGACAGAAAGTGCGACATTGAGATCCGAAGGCGAATTGGCATGGTCCAGGATGCATTTCAGAAGCTGACTAGAGTATTGACAGAAAATTTTGCTAGAATCAAAGAAGAGAATACTGGATTGTTATATGATGTCTGTTTTTCAATATGGCAAGGAATTTGGATAATCTCCTCAAAGATAAAGGAGAGACTTGAAGCAACCAAAATTTTGATTAAACAGAAGGATGCTGAGGATACCATGAACCGAAAATGTGACAACGATGAGTTTGTGAAAAGGAGGGAAACGAAAAGGAGACTAATACATAGCATCAGGAAAAGACAGCCTGAAGTTCCTGAGACATGTAACGAGGAAGGTAGGTTTACAGAATCTGATACACATAGGTCAGATAGAGGGAATGCGAGACAGAGGAAAGTAACGAAGAAAGCGCGCTAAAAGCCACTAGGGATAGGGAGATGCAGAGGACCATGGCCGCTTATGTCATGAAGGAACATGGCACATAGAAGATTTCCCAAAAACTTACAAATTTTAAATCGTTAATGATTCATTATATGTTTTTTTTAATAATTCCCCCAACCAAGGCAATAAAGCCGCTAAAACGTAATATTCTACTGAATGTTAGAACATATGAGAAAGACTAATATTAAGGACAATAAGGGAATAAGAACTAAAAATTGCGAAAGAGAAGATTGCTGAACTTAAACTCAAAAAGGATGTGTCGACTTGGCTTCCCTGTAGATATGAGCCCCTAGAAAGTTTGAATGGCGTAGCTTAAAAAATGTAGGCGTGCATAGATGACAGTCACACACATACTCAGAGATTGCCTTTTATATATATATATATATATATATATATATATATATATATATATATATATATATATAATATTATTATATATTATTATTATATATTATTCTTAGATATTATATTCGATTATTAAAAGAAAATGTAGCGTAATACTGGATTTTTGTTGCGTCCTATAAAGGATTAAGATAGGACCCAACAATAATGGCGACAATCGTTATTGATTCGTTTTTTAAGGTTCACCAACCCATTGAACGTTATTTAAGACCAGAAAATATATTCTAGATTATAATTAATTTTTTTGAGGAGTTGCGATAATAATTGTTTAATAATACAATTCTTATCAATTAACTCATAGCTGGAGGAGAAGAGGTTAATTTATACATTTCCCAAGGACTATCTGCACGTAAATGAATATAACAAACCCAACTGGATTTGGAACTCAGCTCTTGTATTAGCGATCCCGAGCCATTATCCATTACACCACCAGCAAATCGAAGCTTACAATACCTGATATTCCCAATCAGTCACCCATGTAGATACTGACCAAGTTCGACGCTGCTTAGCTTTAGTGATTGCACGAAAACCAATGTTTCAACGTAATATGTCCGCAAGACAGAAACAGTGAGCTAAACCACATATTACAATCGAATGATTGTGATAAACCATATTATGGCAGTCAACAAGCTAACAGATATGGTTCCGATATGGTTCCGGTATGGTTCTGATATGGTTCCGATATGGTTCCGGTATTGAGTTAGGAATTCTGAGCCATTTAGAAGAGTAATAATTCTAGGGTTTGGTGTAGATTAAGTTCCTTTTTGAAGGAAATTCCTCTAACAATCCATAGCCGTTGCTAGAGCTTTTCAATGCAGTCTATAGCAATATGCTGATCCGCGTACTTGTGGTGGAAGACGACCATATTAGTCTCAATCGAACTACTCGACAATAAAAGCAAATGGTCGAACCTCACGTATGGGCAGTAGTCAAGTTGCATCAAATAAAACTTTCATTAGAAATACAGAAAAGCGTACTGAACAGTTAAGTGTTATCGGCCTTCCTATATGTCAATAGATGCTGTACAACCTCATAACGGATGAAGAAGAGACTTGAAACAACAGAAACCTGGTTCTAAAGAAAGATGCTGAGAATACCATGGACTGAACATGTGATAAATGAAGACGTCAACACAGATGAAGAAGAGACTTGAAACAGAAACGTGGTTCTACAGAAAGATGCTGAGAATACCATGGACTGAACATGTGATAAATGAAGAAGTCAACACAGATGAAGAAGAAACTTGAAACAGAAACGTGGTTCTACAGAAATATGCTGAGAATACCATGGACTGAACATGTGATAAATGAAGAAGTCAACACAGATGAAGAAGAAACTTGAAACAGAAAAGTGGTTCTACAGAAAGATGCTGAGAATACCATGGACTGAACATGTGATAAATGAAGAAGTCAACACAGATGAAGAAGAAACTTGAAACAGAAAAGTGGTTCTACAGAAAAATGCTGAGAATACCATGGACTGAACGTGTGATAAATGAAGAAGTCAACACAGATGAAGAAGAGACTTGAAACAGAAACGTGGTTCTACAGAAAGATGCTGAGAATACCATGGACTGAACATGTGATAAATAAAGAAGTCAATACAGATGAAGAAGAAACTTGAAACAGAAACGTGGTTCTACAGAAAGATGCTGAGAAAACCATGGACTGAACATGTGATAAATGAAGAAGTCAACACAGATGAAGAAGAAACTTGAAACAGAAACGTGGTTCTACAGAAAGATGCTGAGAATACCATGGACTGAACATGTGATAAATGAAGAAGTCAACACAGATGAAGAAGAGACTTGAAACAACAGAAACGTGGTTCTAAAGAAAGATGCTGAGAATACCATGGACTGAACATGTGATAAATGAAGAAGTCAACACAGATGAAGAAGAAACTTGAAACAGAAACGTGGTTCTACAGAAAGATACTGAGAATACCATGGACTGAACGTGTGATAAATGAAGAAGTCAACGCAGATGAAGAAGAGACTTTAAACAGAAACGTGGTTCTACAGAAAGATGCTGAGAATACCATGGACTGAACATGTGATAAATGAAGAAGTCAACACAGATGAAGAAGAGACTTGAAACAACAGAAACGTGGTTCTACAGAAAGATGCTGAGAATGCCATGGACTGAACATGTGATAAATGAAGAAGTCAACACAGATGAAGAAGAGACTTGAAACAACAGAAACGTGGTTCTACAGAAAGATGCTGAGAATACCATGGACTGAACATGTGATAAATGAAGAAGTCAACACAGATGAAGAAGAGACTTGAAACAACAGAAACGTGGTTCTACAGAAAGATGCTGAGAATACCATGGACTGAACATGTGATAAATGAAGAAGTCAACACAGATGAAGAAGAGACTTGAAACAACAGAAACGTGGTTCTACAGAAAGATGCTGAGAATACCATGGACTGAACATGTGATAAATGAAGAAGTCAACACAGATGAAGAAGAGACTTGAAACAGAAACGTGGTTCTACAGAAAGATGCTGAGAATACCATGGACTGAACATGTGATAAATGAAGAAGTCAACACAGATGAAGAAGAGACTTGAAACAACAGAAACGTGTTTCTACAGAAAGATGCTGAGAATACCATGGACTGAACATGTGATAAATGAAGAAGTCAACACAGATGAAGAAGAGACTTGAAACAACAGAAACGTGGTTCTACAGAAAGATGCTGAGAATACCATGGACTGAACATGTGATAAATGAAGAACTCAACGCAGATGAAGAAGAGACTTGAAACAACAGAAACGTGGTTCTACAGAAAGATGCTGAGAATACCATGGACTGAACATGTGATAAATGAAGAAGTCAACACAGATGAAGAAGAGACTTGAAACAGAAACGTGGTTCTACAGAAAGATGCTGAGAATACCATGGACTGAACATGTGATAAATGAAGAACTCAACGCAGATGAAGAAGAGACTTGAAACAACAGAAACGTGGTTCTACAGAAAGATGCTGAGAATACCATGGACTGAACATGTGATAAATGAAGAAGTCAACACAGATGAAGAAGAGACTTGAAACAGAAACGTGGTTCTACAGAAAGATGCTGAGAATACCATGGACTGAACATGTGATAAATGAAGAACTCAACGCAGATGAAGAAGAGACTTGAAACAACAGAAACGTGGTTCTACAGAAAGATGCTGAGTATACCATGGACTGAACATGTGATAAATGAAGAAGTCAACACAGATAAAGATGATATTTGAAATAAAAGATACGTGGTTCTACAGAAAGATGCTGAGAATATCATTGGCCAAACAAGTGAGCAATGATGTAGTTTTAGAGAAAATGGAAACAAGAAGCACACTTATACATAGCATCAGGAAGTGATAGTTGAAATTTTGAGGACACATAATGAAGGAAGCAGCTTGGAAAATTTGATACTCACAGGATAGATTAAAGGCAAGAAAAAAAGGAGAATAACAACCCATAACCTACTAGCGAGCTTGAGTAATTGGCTGGCAAAAAAGGGTTTCGGAAAGATAAAAATACATTTATTTAGTGCTATAAAATAAAGGATATTGTAGAAAGACATGATCGCAAATGTCTCGAAAGGAAACGACACAGAAGAAGAAGACAAGCTTAAAGTATTGCAATATAATATTCTATTGCAACAGTGGCACCACGTGAATGGCACTAGTAAATTAATGAAAAACTAGAAGGCAGTAAAACACTAATTTTCGATAGACTCTAGATATACTGATGACCAGACGAACGAACACAGAAGAAAAGGGTAATTTGTTTTTTTCGTCTGCCAGAAATTTAAACAATAGAAACCATCTGGTTTTTGTAAAGACAAAGATTAAATGATGAAATATTCTAAGGACCTCCTTGAAAAAATAGATAATAATTTTACAACCATTGAAAACGAGTGGCCGGCTTAGATAATATTTTTTCGACCATTGTATATGGAGTGGTGCCTTGGCGAGAAATTCGGTTGTTTGATGAGTGCTGACTTTTAAGAGCAGATAGGCTTTCAAATAAAAATACCAAAAGAATAGTAATTACATTTTTTCGCTTGCCAAAATGTGATAAAACGTCTCAAATCAAGGTATTGTTCTTTTGTGTCACTTGGCAAAAGATTGAAATGATAAATCCCAGGTGCGAAAACAATCACACGCAAAAGCACGATAATCAAAATTTGGCCGTTTAGGCTAGACACACCGCTCGAGCAGTGAGGGTGAAAGGCACTCACAAAAAGCAGAAAAAAGACGGGTTTGATCAGGTGACAAAAAAAAAAAAAAGAAGATGGCTCAGGTAGAATTCCAATGGAGGAGGAACTTTCCCATACTAGGACATTTGCAGGGAGAGCTCTGATTGGTTGTTTGGGGAACGCTAGCATTCTCAGATCACGTCATACCCCACCCCCGCTGGAGATTTTGAACAGAAAAGTGAGAGAGGGTACAGACATAGAGATTGTGCAGACCAGAGAGAGAGAGAGAGAGAGAGAGAGAGAGAGAGAGAGAGAGAGAGTGGAGGAAACACTCGACCGATTCGTCTGATCTGAGGTGATTCGCTGCCCTGAAGAAAAAACTCTGACTTAAAGCCTTGTTCCAGAAGTATCATTAAAAACAAGACAACACTGTGTCATGATAGTCGACAAGGGTCAATAGTTATTGCATGGATGATATAGGACCTGTCTGAGCCATCAATAACTTTAATAACAACTTTTTTTTTTATCGAGGAATTGTATATAAATACTTTTCTTTTATCCAAGTTAGTTTTATCGTGTGACTTCACTCTGCCCGGTCATCGATTCCAGTCGCCCATTCGGACCAAACCACTCTTGCGATCAATCAACACAACGTGCGCCATGACAAGGACTTGGGCCGAAGCGATCAACTCCACGATCAGCCAACGGGACTGAGCTTGAATACGAACCGGCTGCTTTTCTTTCTTTGTTGCTTTTTTTTTTGTGATACTCTTTCTTTGCATTTATACTGTGGCGTGTTTAGCAACACAGCCCCCCCCCCCCCCCTGCAAAATGTGCCTTGCGGCTCCTCTATGCAACTTGCGCCCCCCGAATATACTGAACCCACAATAAATGGTATAAATAACATACTCTCAGAACGCAGATATTCCGTGATCACGAAAAAAAAAAAAAAAAAACGGAAGAAATCGTGGAATTAGCGATTAAAGCTCTACATTACGAACGTTTTCACAACTTTTAGCTACGTTTTGGTGATTTCCTATCTACTTTTATAGCCATTTCAGTGCGTTTCGGCTCTCAATCTTTTACAATTTTTTTTCAATTATATATATATATATATATATATATATATATATATATATATATATATATATATATATAAAGAGAGAGAGAGTGACGGGTTGATAGATGTCGATTTCAGTATACATGTATGATAATAATTTTCCAGTTAATCCTAATAATTATTTTGCTATTTTTTTCTTTACAATATATCTGCGGAGCCAAGGAGCCTTGTGGCTTCCCGGGGCCTTGTGGCCTCTAGGGAACTTGCGCCCCCTGCAATTGCGGGGTCTGCGGGGCCCTAAGCAAGACCCTGCATTTATACCAAGTCCCCTTTCTTTTCCTATCAATGCTTGTTTCTCTTTTATCCTTTTTATTTTTATGCAATTTTCTTTTTCTTTCTTTCTCTTCTGTTTTATTCTTATTCAACCCTGTTCTTTCTGTTTTCTTTTTATTTGTCGTTCTCCCCCTTTTCTTTCTTTCTTTCTTTCTTTCTTTCTTTCTTTCTTTCTTATTGTTATTCTATCTTTCCTTTCTTTTTCCTTTAATTTATTTGCTCACTTTTCTGTTTATTCTTTCTATTTGATCTCATCTCCCTTTTTATCTTTATACAATTTCCTCTTTTTTCTTTTGCTTATATTTGATGTTTTCCTTTTTTATTCTCGCACAATCTCCTTCCTTCCTTCCTTCCTTCCTTCCTTCCTTCCTTCCTTCCTTCTTTCTTTCTTTCTTTCTTTCTTTCTTTCTTTCTTTCTTTCTTTCTTTCTTTCCTTTTTCTTTCTTTCTTTCTTTCTTTCTTTTTCTTTCTTTCTTTCCTTTCTTTCTTTCTTTCTTTCTTTCCTTTCTTTCTTTCTTTCTTTCTTTCTTTCTTTCTTTCTTTCTTTCTTTCTTTCTTTCTTTTCCTTTCTTTCTTTCTTTCTTTCCTTTTTCTTTCTTTCTTTCTTTCTTTCTTTCTTTCTTTCTTTCTTTCTTTCTTTCTTATTACACTTTTATAAACACGATACTATTTACTGATGTGTATCGCAACACTTGCGTTGGATCTGACCTGTTTCTACAACTCGGAAGCCTGTACAGATGTCGTTTGTTTTTATTTGAAGAAGCCCAAGCTCTGCTTTACTCGCTATCTGACTGATGTTCCCGGATCCACTCTTTACTTTCATCTTCCACTATCTCAATAATAGCAATAATAATTTTTGTTGTTGCACTCTCTAAATTTTTCCGCCTGTCGTCACTTTTATTGAATATCAGTTAATAACAAGTCATTTCAGGACACGAGTACTTTCTTCCGAATCTATGTTGGTTCTTTCAATAATATCCGACTGACCTGTTCAGGATTGTTCATCCGTAATGGGGAATACCAACTGTCACTTTCCAAAAATTGTTCCATCCTCATATAAGGTCATCATATTCTTTTAGCGTTTTTCATTTTTATTTTATCTTTTTAAGTGTACTGTACTTGGAGTAGCGAATAATACCTTCTAAAATCTCAGCAAAAGTATTAAGAAAACGGAATATTTAAGCAGAAACAAGGAAAAATATACTTAACTCTTATGGAATATCAGTCCTCTTATATGGCAGTAAATATTAGAAAATTTATTTACATTCGAATAGGGCTTACGGACATATCACGTCGAAATACAAATCTATTTAAATATTAGGGTGCCCGGAAAGTCATTACGTTTTCGTAAAGGGCATAAAACAGATGTAAATAAAATTGATTTAAATATTAGGGTTCTTGGAAAGTAATTATACCTTACGAGAAAGGGTATAAAAACAAAAGCAAGCTAAATCTATTTAAATATTAGGGTGCCCGGAAAGTCATTACGTTTTCGCATTCGAGTAGATAGACTAAACTATCGCCCGGTTCAAACTCAACCCACATCTATTGAACAGGTGAAGAGGCTCATCCCTTGTTTCCTGGTTAGGATGCAGTTTCCGGTTTTCTCTTTTCAAATCTTTTCACTTTGTTTTTTTCAATTGGAGTAGATAGACTAAACTATCGCCCGGTTCACACTCCACTCACATCTACTGAACAGGTGAAGAGGCTCATCCCTTGTTTCCTGTTTAGGATGCGGTTTCCGGTTTTCTCTTTTCCAATCTCTTCACTCTTATGTAATCCCCTGCACATCAGTGGCGTTACCGCCTTGCTCAGGGTGATATGATTTAAAAAAAAAAAAGGGGGTATAAAACAGATGTAAGTAAAATTGATTTAAATATTAGGGTTCATGGAAAAGAATTACACCTTACGAGAAAGGGCATAAAAACAAAAGCAAGCTCAATCTATTTAAATACACACCCTATTATATAACTCATAGCTAAGGAAAAGAAAAGGAATCATTCCTCTTTCAAGGTTATTTGCGCGTAAGTAGATACAACGAACCCGACTAGAATCAAAACTCCATTTTTCAATTCCGGGCTGCTATCCATCACACAACGCATACATTTAAGCTTACGACACCTAATCTTTCCAAATGGTCACCCTCGTAGGTAATAGTTGACTTTGCTTAACTCCAGTGATCGGACGGGAACCGGTATTTCAACCTTACATCCTAACGATTTTATTTTTTCTTGGGTGTGTTTGGCTGAGTATGACCTTGAATTGTCATGTTAGACAAGAATATTTGCTCTGCTTTGTAAATCGAGAAAACTTTCAACCTAATGTTTTGATTACCCAATCATATTGCGACCAATAAGCATCTGTAATGGTGTTCCGTTCATGCCTTATAGGTTCGACAGACATCACAAATCAGTTCAGTACTCTTTTCTTTGTCTCCAACGAAATCTTCTTGTCTATCAATAGTTTACTTAGCTTTTGGAATGCGTCTTTGGCCACCCCAAAACGCCTTCGGATCTCGATGTGACATTTTCCGTTTTCTTGTAAAACACTTCCGAGGTATATAAATTTCTATACTTGCTAGATTTTAGCATCTCCGACCTGTAGTTGGCATTGTAGAACCTTTTTTTTCTGATGACCATGCATTGAGTATTCTTGTGGTTTATATTTAGTCCTTTCTTCTCGCTTTCCTTTGCTACCTTCTGTAGGATGTCTTGTAGTTTTTTTTCAGTGTTTATTATCAGCACTGTGTCATCTGCGTATCTTATATTGTTAACATAGTTGCCACCATGACGAATCCTGGCAGAACTTCTATCTCTCTTAGAATTTACTCGCTGTATAAGTTGAATGGGTCAGCTGAGAAGACATCCTGGTCATACAACCCTTTCTGTTTTTGCATACCTGCTGAACTTGTTCCCTGTTCGTTTGCAGGCAGCCTCCTGCCAGTATAGGTTCTTGATTATTCTAATGTCTTTCTCGAATATGTCAAGGTTGCCAAAAGTCTCTATTAAGTCTTTGGAGAGTACTTTGTCGAACGAATTTGCGTTGTCTATGCAACATAGGTACACGTCTTTTTGCATTTGTATTGTCCTTTCTGGGTGTGCGTTGTGGTGCATTAGATATCGGCTCGGAACGAGAAATCGGGGACCCGAGTTCAAATTCCAGTTGAATTCAATGCATTCACTTACGCGCAAATACGCTTGGGAAAGGTATTAATCTATCTCAACCCTCCAGTTATGGGTTAAATAACAAGACAGATTGGGTATTATAGCCTTGGCTCTTTCGAGACATGATCACCCAAGCATGTTTCACGTATGGCACTTAACTGACTGAATTATTTCGGAGGTCATACAGTAACAATATGCGATAAACGACGCATTGTCAGACCAGTCAGTTAAGGGCCATACGTAATACATAGTTGGGCGATCATGTCTGGAAAGAGACATGACTGACGGGGCAGAAGATTGTCATTTCTTTCTGCGGTAGGCTGATTGCTAACCAAGGCTAGAGAACCCAATCTGTTCTGTTATTCAACTGTCTGATGGAGGGAGAAGAGACAGATTAATATCTTTCCCAAGGATATTTGTGTGTATAGAACCGAATCTTTCTGATATTTAACACATAGTTAGAGGTACTAGCGACAGATTAATACCTTTCCTAGGAGTATTTGCGCGTAAGTGAATGCAACGAATTCAACTCGTCTTTCCGATTTGTCGTTCCGGGCCGGTATCCACCACGTGACAACGCATATTGTTAGATAGAAGATATAATAAATTATGTTATGGGTCCTGACCCGGCATCTCCCCTGCAATCACTTTATCACCGCTGTGACGTTGCTCTCTTTTCTCTTTTCTTATGAATAACTAGCTGTATAGCCCGGAGTTGTCCGGGTGTAATGAAAGCTTTAAAACTAATCCATGGTTCTGGAGCTCAGACTCTTTGGACGTTGGCACGAAAGACTAAAAAGCAATAGTTGTTTCCAGTTAAAGTGAAATCGTAGACTGAAAGAAAAACGAATGGATATAAGTCAAATTTTGATTTCCTGGTATCGATATCAAATAAGGCTGAGACTAAGAACTACAATTATACAAACTTAGAGCCAAACCCGAAGCAAAAACTAAAATAAAAGGGCTGAAAAAAATACGGACATACTAGCAGATAAACACACACACACACACACACACACACACACACACACACACACACACACACACACACACACACACACAAAAACATCTGGCCATTATTATATATATATATATATTATCGATTTTCTGCACTATTGTAAGAACTGCAAGCTTGAAACTTCTGAATATCGTTTTTTATGTCTTTGTCTATGAGTGTATCAAATTTCATTAAAATCGGACCACTCCTTCTATAACCCGATTTTTTCGATTATCGATTTTTGATATTTATCGGGGGTACCTCGACACAAAACCTGGCTTAGAACACTCGCAGACGCTTATAGTACAACAGTGTAAATTTTCAAGAAAATCGGCCCGGCCGTTTTGGAGTCTATAGGTAACAGACAGACACAAACACACACACACAGAGACAAAGGCACACAGACACACTGACACACACACACAGACACACTGACAAAGTTTAGATTTAATTTTAGTTGTTGTAACGAAGTCTCCTTTTGGTACTTCGATCACAAGAATGTAACTGTATTACTAGATTGGCAATTAGGTCTCACCGTTCTACTGTTAAAACAACTAAACGTAACCGCAGTTCTATTCTAATAGTTTATTTTCTCGCTTATCTTACCCGTGGAAATCTTCCGATTTCCTGCTTCTATTTCAGCTAGAATCTTCAAAAAATATAAACGCAACATCAGCTGTCATATTTTTTTATCTACCTGAAGCCGTTTTTTTTTAATCGTCCTTTTTCACTTTTCAGTCATTTTTCACTTCCTGTGACTCCTTGCGTCTTAGTGGCATTATCGTTTTTATGTGGACCTGAAGCAGACTACCACCACGTTTAATTTCGTTGTTTTTCATATTTTTATACTTTTTTCAGAGCAGTTCTATCGATTACCCCCTTAGCTTTACGATTGAAAAAAACAAAAAAAAAAATTGAAAAAATTTAATATTTAAACATTTTCTGAGGGGGATCAGTTTCTCATATAACGTTATAGTAAATCGAGCCTCCATTTTGAAACCAGTCGCCGGTACGACATTACCGCCACCTCTAAATTTGTTCATTATCAATTTTTTTTGCATTTTTTCAGTGCAATATCATCTTTTACACCTTAAACTTTACGAATGAAAAAAACAATTTGCAAAAATTTCAATATTTAAACAATTTCGGAGGGGGGACCAGTTTCTCATACAACCTTATAGTGGATTGAAAATGGACGATCAATTTACTTTAACGTTGTATGAGAAACTGACCGCCCCCCCTACAAATTTGTTTAAATATTGTAATTTTTCAAATTTTTTTTTATAAATCGGAAAGTTTAAGTAACAATCGATAGGACTACGCTGAAAAAAGGTAAAATAAAATTGAAACACAACGAAATTAAACTTGTTTGAAGTCTGCTTCAGGTCCGCCTCGTTTTGCTTAGGGTAAAATGATTAAGAAAAAAAAGTAATTAAACAAGGAGTTTCAGTGACACAAATTCATAGTGGGTAAGTCTTTCTGAAAATCCTCACATTATTTTCTTGAACCTAACATAAAACATTTGATTAGGCGTCACCCGATTTCGAAGGACTTTGTGCGCCTCTTTGATGTTATGCTCACCCGAGTAGCAAACCAACTACCCACAGATGTAATCGTTTTTCCCTTCACACAGCAAAAAAATTATTTAATCGGGGAAAGAATAGGGAGTTTCACTTGTGCCTATCAAAGAAAATAAGCTTAAATGAACAAGATACCAAACAAAGAAAGGCGTTTGTCATTACCTACCAAAGATAAAGGTAAACACAGTTTAGTGCAAATGTACCTAAGTGTAACAAGCGCCATCATCTGAAAATGCATAGTTAGGAATTGAATTGGGAAAATTCGCAGGAGCGAAAAAGAGACCCCAGCGGACCGCCGGTAAACAAGTCTGAGCCTCCTTCCCAGGAGCAATCTTTTAGGATAGAAATGAAACACATGTCTCTAAGGTGGGAAAACCTCCAGTATTTTTGAAAAACAGCTACGTAAATACTTGAAATTGACGTAACCTGGGTTAGCGCTTGTAATAGAGCTACAAGAGCTGACGGTTTTTTTTTTTATAAAGTTGAGGCAGCGGTTCAAACTCTACTAGTCACGTAATAAAAACACACGCCTCTTTTTGACCAGTTTTTTTTTTCAGATATTTACGTGGAATAAAGACGTCGATATTAACGTTTCAAATTGAAGCAGAGCTAAGAAAACAAATTTAATATCACGTGTTGAAGTTTTGTTTGATTACAACATCACCAGTCTTCTTCTATCACTTCAGAACGTAGGGGATCATTATCTCCCGTATCTTTTTGTCCCTTGTGACTCTTAACACCTTTTCTCTTGTTATTTCTCCCCAAAAACTTGCTCTGCCATTCACTTTCTTAAGTCCATCAAGTATGCCACGCGTCACTTTTCTTTGTCTCTCTTTCCTTCCATCCGTCTTGTGAGTATTAGATTCTCCAATCCTTCGCTTCCTCAACTTTCAAACTAAATAAAAGCGAAAAACTCTTGATACCCGGTGACGATGGTACTCCACTACTCTCGCTGATGAACAGATGCAGTATGGGCCAGGTCCTTGCATGCCCAACTGATTAAGATTAGGTAACTGACGAGCAAGTCTGGTATTGAGCAGGGTATTTACTGTCAGTCAGTCAGTCGGTCAGTTAAGTGTCATACGTGATACACGCTTGGGCGATCATGTCTCGAAAAAGACATGACTGACTGGACAGAAGATTATCCTGCAGTAGGTTGCCATTACTTTCTGCGGTAGACTGATTGCCAGCCAAGGCTATAGAACCCAATCTGTGCTGTCTGACCCTATCTTAATTTAACAAAACGAAACATATATATATATATATGCTAGCAACTGAAATCAGTTAAGATCACAACCAATGAGAGACTCGTCTGCTGTTGTATAATCGCTTTTTTTTTTATTATTGTCTTCGTATGCATGATTTTCTTTTTCAATCAGAAATCTTGCATTTTGAGTGCTTTCGATGAACTCGTGCGTCTTCAGACACACACAAGAATATTTATATGCTCTTTTTATTATTATCAGTATTATCTTCATTATATTTTGGTTTCTGTTATGGTCAAACTTCTTTTTCTTCTTCTTTTATGTGCTATGTCTTTTCAGGACCTAGGCGATCATGGCTTTCCGTCCCTGGTGGCTCTTAGCACGCTTTCCTCGTTCCGTCATCCACCTGATCAGGTCCTTCAAATATGTTATCCGCTGTTTTCCCCTGTCTCATTTTCTCTCTATCTGGCCTGTTAGTATCAGATTCTCCAAGCCCTCCTTCCTCATTGCATGCCCCAGGAACTTTAGCTGTCTCTTCCTGATGCTGAGTACTAATTTCCTTTTCGTCTCCATCCTTTCCAAAACCTCGTCATTGCTCACATGCTCGGTCCATGATATCCGAAGCATCCTTCTGTAGAACCACATTTCAGCTGCTTCAAGTTTTTCTTTCATCTTCGAAGATATTGTCCAGCATTCACTGCCATATTGAAGAACCGACATCACATAGCAATCCAGTACTCTCCTCTTTGTTTCTAGTGGAATTATCCTGTTTCTTAATACTCTACTCAACTTCTGGGATGCTTCTTTCGCCATGTCAAATCGCCTTCGGATCTCAGTGTCGCACATTCCGTCTTCTGTTAGAACATTTCCCAGGTATTTAAATTTCTGTACCTGCTTGATTTTAGAGTCCCTCACCTGTAATTGGCATTTTGGGCTGCTCTTTTTGCTGATGACCATCTGCAGAAAGACCTAAGGCAGGTAGTGGTGTGTTGTGATGGCTAAAACTTAATGAATTATTTTCTAACTCTCATAACATTCCTAGCATTATGTGGACGAAATACTTCCTAGTGTGTGGGCTGTAATTATCAAGACAGTTTTTTAATTCTCTTAAACTAACCTTAAACCCTAACTGACAAAATCCTTGACCTTGACAAAATCCAACGTAGAATCTGTAATGTGATCGATACCGACTTAACAGCGCAATGTGGCTTCCCTGTGTCTCTTCTACAAATACTTTCACGGCTTCTGCTTTAATGAACTTAGCTCACTGGTGTCCCCTATATATATATTTACTCGAGCCACAAGATTAGCAACTAGGTTCCACCATTTTCCTGTGAAACCAATAAAATGTAAACGCAAATTCTACTCCAGTAGCTTCTTTTCTCGCACTTCCGCCTGTGAAATTTCCTTCCGTTTACTTGCTTCCCCGACAGCTACAATCTCCAAGAATTTAAATGTAAAGTCAATAGTCATCTCCTATCTCACTAACCTGCATACTCTCTCTCATGCTTCTTTATCTGTTCACTCTACTCTCATCAGTATTCTCATCCTTCTCTTACCCCCTTCCTGACACCCCCTATAACCTGTCACTCTTTCTCATAACTTTCCTTCTATGTAACCCCCTGCAAAATAGGGCAGTAAACTGCCTTGCTTGGGGCGATATGATTATAAAAACCGGGATTTTCACTGATTTTCTCAATGTGTTGTTGTGTTCCTTTTTTATAATTCCAAACGCACCAACTACGACTGGTACGATTGTCGAATAGAATTTCAACATTTTTCTATTTCGATTTTAATGTCTTTATATTTTGATAATTCTTGGTTGCTATGCTACAGTTCTCTGGGAAAACCATATGAATTAGTAACCAAGTTTTTTTTTTTCGGTTTTTGACAATTATGTCTGACCTGTTTGCTTCAATCTTTCTGTCTGGGAAGATCATGTATTATTAAGTTGTCATTTTTCATCATATTTTGATTTCTGCTATGGTCGCACTACCTACCAAGTCTGCGGGAAGACCTAAGGCAGGTCGTGCTGTGCTGTTATGGTTTCATTTCATGTTATTTTTCCCCACTAACATCCTTAGTGTTACATAGACAAAGTTTTCCTTAGTGTGTGGGCTGTACTTAACAAAATGTTTTGTATATCTCTTAAGCTGGGGTTTCTGGGGATTCTTTCAGTGTGTTGTTTTGTTCCATTTTTTATCATTCCAAGTGCACCTACTATCACTGACATGATTCTTGTTTTCAATTTCCACGTTTTTTCTATTTCAATTTCTAGGTTCTTATACTTTGACAGGTTTTTGAATTCCTTGGTTGCTATGTTACAATCCGCTGGACACGCCATATCAAATAATAGGCAAGTCTTTTTTTTTCTGGTTTTTAACAATAATGTCCGGCCTATTTGCTTCAATTTTTCTGTCTGTGTAGATGGTGTAATCCCATAGAATGGTGGGTGACATGTTTTATTTCTGTAACCGTTTCTAGGTGACGTTCATACCAGTATTTGTTTACAGATTTTCCATAATTGTCTAATGTAAATATTGCCCCACTCTATCGTGTCGATTTTTATATTCATTTGGGGTAAGTACAGAACATTCTGAGATTAGATGGTCTATTGTTTCTTGGTATTTATCACAGAACCTGCATTTTTTATTATTATTATTATTATTATTATTATTATTATTATTATTATTGTCGTTGTTGTTTTTTCTTAGGTTCATACGTTCATTTTTTTTCATCACCGTCATGTTCTGACGTTGTATCTTGGGGGGCGTTATTTACATTCTGCTTATCAAACTCATGTTTCTCATGTCATATTTAACTGTTTAAAATTAAGATAAATGTTTCATGTTTCTCACTCCAAATTTTTTCCCCATCTGTGAGGCAATTGTTCAGCATTCACTGTCCCACCGGAGATTAGTCTTTATCTATCCGTCTCGTCTTCTTTTTGTTTCGAAGAACAATTTTCAACACATTATTTTTTTTCACTCGGTTACTGAAAGCCATGATTCGCTATTCTTAAGCACTGTCACATTTCTACGTCTCACTTTCCATGGCCTGTTACTAAACTACCCGAACAGTGAAATTTATGCATCGGCTTAATTTTTTACGTAAATAATACGTAACTCGTACTTAGGTTGGCCCTTTTACTGACCATAATGCATTCTGTTTTCTTACAGTCAAAGATTAGTAATTTCTTTTTCTTTTCATCGAATACATTGTCTAGAGTTTTAGAATTACGCATCATTTCAAAAATATGAATTTCAATTTAAGACACTGTGTATAGGTATTTACTCATTAGAGCTGTCTACAGGATATATGGAGCACTCAGTGATAACCGAATTCGCTACAGTAATAACAGTCAGAAATCCATGCATATTAACAATGGTTCCAAATCGTGAGACCTAATATTTGTTAAGTTTAACATATCTAGTATGAAATCGCACGCTCAGTGAGGATCGAGCCCACTATATTAGCGAAAAATGGGAAAAAGTAAACTTCTTAAATCCTTTTTATCACACACTCTTTATATATATATATATATATATATATATATATATATATATATATATATATATAAAACCCAGCACTGATGAGTGACGCCATTATAATGGTGTCTTCATGAAACTTCGAAGCCGGCAAGAACCTACTCAATTAAACTGACAAATTCTTTGCATTAAACCTATATATATATATATATATATATATATATTAACATAAGCATGTCGCTATACACACACACACACACACACACACACCTATATATAGACGAGGAGAAGCTAGCAATAGCTAAATTTGAACCTGTCAACAAACTTATTAACGCTAAAACAGAAATACTAAATAAGTGTAGAATCCACAAAACAAAATTTCTTGCTTAGTGTACCGGACCTTAATGTGAACCCCCCCCCCCCCAATTTTTTTTTTTTTTCCTTCGAACACCCCCTTCCTCAAATGGGTTAGTCTTTATAGATGTCTACTTATTTGATTAGTCCTTGGTCTGCCTTTGCCCTGACGAGCCGTTGTGCGAAACCGCGGTAGGTCTTGGCGATCTTGCGATTTTTTCTCGTGTATATATATATATATATATATATATATATATATATATATATATATATATGTATATATATAAAATAAAGACAAAAGGAAAACGTATCTTAGCCAAAACGTTTCGACCGCTGATGTAATTTATGAGGGTAAATATAAGGATTTTATTTTGCAACACGTATTTACAAACAAAGTGAAAATAAAAAAAAGAAAAAAAAAGAGACCTTTACTCACTTTTGTTTATTAGAAATTAAATTACGTCACTTAGCATCTTCCATAATTTATCCAGACTTTTCAGTTTACCTGATGAATATTTATGAGCGTCACTTAAATTAAGAAATTACGTTTTTTTTAATAAATACTTATTGCAAAATAAAATCTTTTATTTGTCTTGATAAAGTGTATCAGAGGACGAAACGTGTCGGCAAAGATAAGTTTTCCTTTCATCTTTAGAGTTATTATCCTTTTATAGATATATAAACTTAGTTATATCTGAAATTTTACATCATACACACATATGCCGATATAATATAACTGTAACAGTCCAATAGCAACACCCACATGTCGTTATAACAAACGGTACCGACTTGATTATAATTGCGAGCCCGACTACATCATACCTACTCCATCAAAGGCAATGGATATTGGATGAAAAGGGACCTGTAAACCGAAACATGGCAGACCCCAAGGAAAACATCTAAGGCAGTACATGCAAAGATTGCTCTCAACACAAGCAACTTGAAAAACTATACAACTTTTCGCTTCTTTATTTTTAGTATCTTATCGACATTTGCGTAGTACGCAAACAAAATTTATATATAAAACAAAATTAAATAGGTTCCCTTATGATTTGGCCTGAGTTTCAGGGAATTACATCCACTCTTCAGGTGGGAGTTCTTTGATCCTCCAAAAGGCAGTTTATATTAGACAAGCATCATTCTGATTAAAAGTCTCCATTTTGATAGTCGCCATAGTTTGCGGCCTGCCGTACCGAAAAAAGTATCAAAGGTCTGTTGTTTCCAGGTGAAAAAAAATGGCGGGTGGAGGAGTCTTCAGTAAACAGATCTTTCTTCCCTGATACTTGCGTTCAAAGAAAAAGCTAGCAACTCATCATGTTCCATCTAAAACAAAATACAAAGTAGTAATCAAACAATTCCCTCCTTGCCCGAGAAGCATTATCCCTTACATGGAAAAGTCAATTATTAGAATATCTCAATAAAAAAGACTGTCGTTTTTAATAGTATTTCTCCTAAAGAAGATTTAAAGAAGCATATATAACAAGTCGAACCAAAACACAACACAAATGACATGAAGATTGCATTCATGTATAAAACAGACTGTCGACGATCGGTATTGACTCGGGTGTCTACTTTCATATTTATATCTACGCTAGCATCCTAGTCCGGCGTTGCCCGTGCAACTCAGAACATTTTAGTAGCAGGAGAAGCATTAAAAAAATCTATTTTCTTTTGTTTTGCGTAAACGTGAT
This sequence comes from Ascarosepion bandense, assembly GCA_037127315.1. Taxonomy (NCBI): domain Eukaryota; kingdom Metazoa; phylum Mollusca; class Cephalopoda; order Sepiida; family Sepiidae; genus Ascarosepion; species Ascarosepion bandense. The sequence goes on from JBBBDQ010000384.1 coordinate 1,417,012, forward strand.
TTGATGTTTTGTGTGACATTGTAAACAACATTGCGCTTGTTTTTGTTTCAAAATTACGGGGTAAAATATTTACATTTTTTGTTGACTTAATGAATTTAACATAAAAATAAAAATTATTTATTTTGTTTTACTGAAATTAGAAATATAAAACTACTACGTTCTCAGTTCAGAAATTTTTTAAGAATATTTAAAAATGTAAACATTTAATTTTAGAGGAAAAAGTTACATTAATGCCACACGAATTTACAGACATTTGATTTCCTGCATGAAATATTTAGTGAAAAAAGAGCTTTATTTTTTTTTCATTTTATTTTCTGAAGTATGAAATATTAAATCTGAAAAAATATACATATTTTGTTTTTGTTTGAAGAAAACACATTTTTAAAAAAATATTTCTTTTGTTTCAAAATTACGGGGAAAAATATTCACATTTTTTTTGTTGACTAAACGTCGGAATAAAAATTAAATATAAAGGCTCATTGTCTTTAGTTGCGTTTGACACGTGTGATTTGATTTCTGTGACGTAATCTAGCAACCATTTTAGATCTTAGATGTTTTAGGGAGCAAATATAAACAATAGGCACCATTGGTCAAGAATTGCGAAAGGGAAATTGCTGAACTTAAACTCAAAATGTATGTGTCGACCTGGCTTCCCTATAGATATGTGTCCCTAGAAAGTTTGAATGGCGTAGCTTAAGAAAGGTAGGTGTGCATAGCTTACAGTCACACACAGACTCACATATTGCCTTTTATATATATAGATATGTTCTGTAATATTGGGAATGTTTACCCATAAATTAAGCACACCTTAAAATGATACAATATATATATATATATATAGATAGAATAAATGATACAATATATATATATATATATATATAGATAGATAGATAGATAGATATATAGATAGATAGATAGATATGAGAAAAACAAGAACTGTTGATATGACTAACGGGCAGCTAGCCAAAGTCTAAAGCTCTTATCCAGATAAAGTCTCGAACTCAAACGACAATACTGAAAAAAAGAAATAAAAATACATGAAGGTAAACATACCTACTCAGTAAAGTGCTGGAAGCCTACTATGCATGGACAGAGCAAAAATACGTTTAATCCTATGAAAGGATATTCCTAGTCGTAAACCAAGTTTTACGCTCTCGCGATCTTTAGACGCTTTCTGGTCATATGCAGATCGTAGAGAACGTGTGTATATATATATATATATATATATATATATATATATATATATATATACATTCGTCATCCACATACAAGTGTCAGTCGGAGTCGCTAACTCCTAAGCCATAGGCGTATGGAATCAGAGAAGGGAAATTTATACAAGCGGGGTATACACATGTCACTCACCGAAAGAACTCAATTCATTGCTGAAGAGTAATGCATAAATTGCGAAATTGGTAACTGTTTTGTTTTTTTAGTTTCCTAAAATCGTAATGAGAGCATAATATATTCGTCATCCACATATTCGACTATATTCTGTAAAAAACGGTTTAATTTCTATTTTTTCTTCAGAAATTGAATTAAATCAACTTTACAGTGTTAGCTGCTTGTGGTAAGTCAACCGGGATTCAGTCCATTTTTCAGTCTGTTTTTGTGAAATTTCTTGGAAATTATTTTATTTATTTATTATTTTTTTTTTTTTTCGTCTTTTGGTCGTCTTTGATTTTTTTTTTCGTCACTTAATTTGTGTAAATAATTTTGCTATTCAAGGGTATTTTTGACTAATGATAAATAGCATCACGGTTCAATTATTTCCATTAGTTTTGTCTTGTAGAAGATTTAAATTTCTGTCTTCGAGAGATTGAATTCGTAACGGTTTGGCAAGCGAACGCAAGCAACATAACTCGACTATATTCTGTAATAAACGGTTTAATTTCTATTTTTGTCTTCAGAAATTGAATTAAATCAACTTTCCAGTGTTAGCTGCTTGTGGTAAGTCAACAGGGATTCAGTCCATTTTTCAGTCTGTTTTTGTGAAATTTCTTGGAAATTATTTTATTTATTTATTATTTTTTTTTTTTCGTCTTTTGGTCGTCTTTGATTTTTTTTTTTCGTCACTTTTCGTGTAAATAATTTTGCTATTCAAGGGTATTTTTGACTTTTACTAAGTTAAAACTTTGTAAACCTCAGTCACTTTTTCTTTGTTTCTTTTTTTTTTCTTTTTAATTGGAGTAGATAGATTCTATTATCGCCCGGTCTCACACTCCACCCCCTTCTTTTGAATGAGGTGATCACCTTGTTTCTTGTTTAGGAAGGGGTTCCAGGTTCATCCCCTTTCTCTGGTCTTGGTGTTAGTTCAGGTGGAAGCTCTTTGCAGTTACGGAGTATGGTGGCAACGTCTTTACATTCTGAGGGTACCGCGTTGGCAGTTTCCTGGTTGCTGCTTCCGACTGGTAATTAGGAGCCCGAACTCTTGCGTAGCGTCTTGAGAGGCTGCTCTGATCAACAGTTGAATAATACCGGGGTTCTTGTAGTGCCATATCGCGCATGGACGGGCGTCCCTGCATGAACGTTCGGTGGGCAACCCCGAGGCCACATTATGTTGTAGGCCGCGCCAGTCTCCATCCTTCACAAGTTGCAAATGATTGACCGACTGATTCTATTCTAAGACCACTCCTTAACTGAATTACTATGGAAAAAAGCAAACATAATCACAAAACTAAACCAGCTCATTTGAAAACGCCCAAACCTGTCTGCATCTCTTTCACTAACATACGCGGCATCAGCACCAACTTCCCCAGCGTAGATTCTTTCCTCCATAATAACTCACCTGATATATTAGCCCTATGTGAAACTAATCTTAACCCTTTTATCCCCTCATCTGAGTTCTGCGTTCCTGGCTACCTTCCCCTCTTCAGGAAGGACTCCAATGTTCATATGCATGGGCTTGGTGTCTATGTCAGCGAACACCTTCCCTTAGCTAGGGTGTCATCTTTTGAATCCCCAGATCATTCTTTCATGTGCTTCCGCCTCTCACTTCTCAGCTCGATTAGCTATCTCTTCTTTCTCTACCGCTCTCCTTCCTCCCCTGACTGTTCGTTACTTGACATCATTTCTGACAATATTGACAAAGCCATTTCTACCCATCCCTCTGCCCATGTATTCGTGTTTGGTGACTTTAACGCCCACCACACCAAGTGGCTGAAGAACGCTATCACTGACCCTGCTGGTGTCCACACCATGAACTTTTCAATTACCCAATCCCTTACGCAAGTAGTGGACTTCCCCACGCGTTTCTCCGACAACCCTAACGGAAGGGACTCACTTCTAGACCTCTGTTTCACTTCCATCCCAGACACTTGCACTACCAGACAACTCTGCCCACTTGGAAACTCTGACCACACTGTAGTGTCCGTCAATATTTCACTCCACTCCCGCCCAGCCCATGAAACACAGACAAGTAGAATATCCTACCGCTATCAAAGAGCAGACTGGGATTCGTTCCGAGACTTCCTCTGTGACATCCCTTGGAACAACGTCTTTAGTCTTCCCATCGAAGAATGTGCATCCGAGGTCTCCTCCTGGGTTAAGGCTGGCATCGATGCCTTCATCCCTGCTAGGAAATTCCAGCTTAAATCTCATTCGTCTCCATGGTTCTCACCCGCTTGCTCGGCTGCCATTGCCCACCGGAATCATTTCTTCCGACTCTATCCTAACTATGCGTCGGAACAAAACAGGCGCCTTTTCACTTCAGCTCGTAATAAGTGTAAAAGGATACTTAACGAAGCTAAGATGTTGTTTGCTGCCAGAATGAAGCAACGCATAGCATGCTCTAAATTCGGCTCTAAAGACTACTGGCGACTCTGTAAAAGAGTACTTAACAAGAGCAAGTCCACAATACCCCCGCTAATCAACAAATTTGAGGTCCTCACCTCCCCAGCAGATAAGGCTGAATGTTTTGCCCGCAGATTCTCGAACAATTCGAGTCTGGACTCATCTGGAGTTTTTACACCTGACTTCTCACCTAGAACCGAGGCACAACTGAATGATGTCCACATTACACCTTCGCTTGTCTCTAAGATAATCTTAAAACTTGACCCTCACAAAGCGAGCGGTGGTGACGGAATCCTAACCATAGTCTTAAAGAAATGTGCCCCTGAACTCTCCGCTATCCTTTCTAAGCTCTACAACCTCTGCCTATCTGCTTCCTGCTTTCCTGCCTGTTGGAAATCTTCCTCTATAGTTCCTATATTTAAAAACACTGGAGAACCCTCTGACCCTGCAAATTAACGCCCTATCAGCCTTCTTCCGATCTTTGGCAAAGTGTTCGAAGCCATTATCAACGCCGAGGTGGTTCAGCATCTCACAGCACACAGGCTCCTCTCGGACAAGCAATATGGTTTCCGCTTCACCAGGTCTACTGCTGATATGCTAACGACCATCATCGAGTACATATACCAGGCACTCGACAGGAATGGCGAAGCTCGAACCGTTGCATTGGATATATCTAAGGCGTTCGACAGAGTTTGGCATGCTGGCCTTCTATGTAAACTGCGGGGCTATGGTATAACTGGACATTTGTTTGAACTAATCCAGTCATTCCTCTCTAACCGCACAATGAAAGTGGTATTAAACGGACATGCCTCTCAGAACTACCATACAAACGCAGGTGTCCCCCAAGGCTCCATCTTAGGTCCTACACTCTTCCTGATATATATTAATGATCTCCCTGATTCCATAAGAACCCAAATAGGTTTGTACGCCGATGACACCACAGTTTACTCTCGCCTCCAACAAAAATCTGGTGTAGGCGTCAAAGCTAAACTCGCAGCCGAGATTGAAAAAGACCTCCAATCCACATTGGACTGGGGTAAGAAATGGCTAGTAAATTTTAATGCTTCTAAAACGAAGCTACTCTCAATTAACCATCATCGACAATCTCACCTACCTCCCATTAGCATGGACCAGGCTTGCCTCCCAGAGAGTAAAACACTAAGCCTCCTTGGTCTCACACTTTCAGCGGACCTCAAATGGAATGACTATATCGAATCCATTGCTAAATCCGCTGCTATGAATGTCGGTTCTCTGTGTAGGGCCCGGAAGTTTTTTCCGTCTAAATCTATCCTGCACATTTACAAATCTACCATCCGCCCGTGCATTGAATACTGCTGCCATATCTGGTCGGGTGCCCCTGCTGTTCTCCTCGGGCTTCTCGATAAGGTTCAGAGGAGGGTCTGTAATGTGATAGATACCGACTTGGCAGACCGCCTGCAGTCTCTCTCCCACCGGCGAGACGTGGCTTCCCTGTATCTCTTCTATAAATACTTTCACGGCTTCTGCTCCGATGAACTTAGATCACTGGTGCCCCCTAAATACGAATTTGCACGAGATACTAGATTAGCAACTAGATCCCACCCTTTTACAGTGAAACCGATAAAATGCAGCCGTAACTTCTACTCCAACAGTTTCTTTCCTCGCACTTCCCGACTGTAGAATTCTCTTCCAAACGATTGCTTCCCCGACGGCTACAATCTCCAGGAGTTTAAATGTAAGGTCAATACACACCTTCTAACACACTAACCTGCTCCCATTCTATCAAGCACTCTTCCCATCTGCCCAACCCTCATCCTCGCTATCCTTACTCATCTGTCACCTTCCTCCTGACATTCCCTATGTCTATCCACTCCTTCACTTTACCTTCCCCTATGTAGCCCCATGCGCAATAGTGGCAGTGGAATGCCTTGCTTGGGGTGAGATGATTAAAAAAAAAACAAAAACATACAAGCCTGTTTCACTGTATTACAGCTCATCAGTGCGGTTAGACATCCACTTGCTTCTACCTCAGATCGAAACTCGGCCGATTTGGTGTCAGTCGGAGTCGCTAAACCCTAAACCATTACACGTAAAATATAATTCAGCCTTGAGAATGGCTAAAATTATAGCCGAAAGCCCACAGAAAAGCAAAACACTTCCCTGCCGCTGTAAGGTTGTCTGCCTATGTCTTTTCTATAAATATTTCCATGATAGTTGTTCAGATAAACTCTTCGCTATCGAACTTTGACTTCATTAGTTTAAGCGCTGGCGTCGAGATCTCACTAAATTACAGTTGAGCTGGCTAGACGTAATTGCAAAATTTCTGCTGTTTTTTTTTCTCGCTCTTCTCGCTTGTGGAACTCCCTTCTGGATCCAGTCTTTCCAGCCAACTTTTATCTTAAAAAAATTCAATGCAGTGTCAATCGATATCTACTGTCTACTGATTTTTCCGGCTCATTAGTAATGTTTCTGTTTCTTCCACATCCAGTAGTCATAGTGGCTTTACTGCCTTGCATTGGGTAAAATCGATAAAAAGAGCAGACCTAGCAATTGGTTCCATAACGTCGCTACACTTCATGTCATTGGAAAACATGAGTCTAAGAAGGCCTAAAGTGTTGCTCTTCCGGAGTTTCGCATGTCAGGCAAAAAAAGAGTTTAGAAGTCGGTAAACCGAAAGTTGTAGTCGTTAAACCGGAAGTTGTAGTCGTTAAACCGGAAGTTGGTCGTGGCTTAGGATAGTGTTTCATTATGAGAAGAATTGCAGTTGACAGCTGACACACGAATCGATATTTGATTTATATCAATAAAAACATCAACTGGACTGTGGTTTGGAAATGGAACTTGCTTGCTCGGAATGACAACAATACTTCGAAAACTATTAGAAATAGCTATCGACTAAAAGTACAAATGACCTTTTTATATTGTTAATTCCTAAGAGGTAATGTTAAAATAAAATTCTTACGAGCAACCAACAAGCGAAATAGCAACAATAATAATATCGTTTAAGTAAATCATATTTTCATAAAGTCGTGTCGGACAGACGTGTTCTTCTGTGATTAGGGCTTCAAGTAGTAATAATTAGGGATAAAATTAACCGACAGAAAGACTCAACTTCGCTTTTAAGACGCAGGCTCAGTCAGTTAATTGACATACCTGATACACACTTGGGTGATCATGTCTCTTTCGAAATACATGACTCACTAGGTAGAATATTTTTTCCGCAAATCTGTCTGCTATTTAACCCATAGCTGGAGCGAGAAGAGATAGGTTCATATTTTTCAGAAGGATATTTGTGTTAAATGAAACGAGTTCGACTAGAATTCGAACTCGGCTCTCCAATTTCTTATTCAGAGCCAATATCTATTACACCAAAAGGCATCTTACAAAAACCATTTCACTTATTTAAAAAAAAAAATGCATTCATAAAGTCCATGCATAAGGGGTGCACATCAACTGGTAATAATACATCAATGAATAAAATAAACAAGTGTAATAGAATTAGATCTTCAGTTAGTAATAAAAATAGGATAAAATTAAACTACAGAAAGACTCAATTTTGCATTTAAGACGCAGGTTTTTTTTGTTTTTTTTTTAATCATTTCATCCCGAGCAAGGCGGAAACGCCACTGATGTGCAGGGGGCTACATAAATGTAAAAAAGATTAATTAGAAAAGAGTGAGGAGTACAACCTAGTTAGAAAGGAACAATAGAAAGCTGAGAAAGCAGGTGCGATGACAGATACATAGATGGAGAGAAAGGGAAGGTTATACAGGGGTGGGGAGAGAGCTAGAATCCAGTGGTTAGTAGATGAGTATTGACTTTGCATTTAAATTTCTGGAGGTTGTAGCCGTCAGGAAAGCAAGAATATGGGAGCGAGTTCCACAGGTGGGAAGTGCGAGAGAAGAAGCTGCCGGAGTAGAATTGTCGTCTGCATTTGGCTAACCTGACTGTGAATGGGTGGGACCCAGTTGCCAGTCTGGTTGCACGAGTAAACACCTGTTGAGGAGGCATCAGTGACTTAAGTTCGTCTGAGCAGAAGCCATGAAAGTATTTATAGAACAGACAAAGGGAGGCCACATTTCGACGATGGGGAAGTGGCTGCAGTCGAGCCGCCAGATCAGTACCTATCACATTACAGACTCTCCTTTGGAGCCTGCCAAGAACACTGAGGAGAACGGCAGGGGTGCCTGACAATAAATGGCAGCAGTACTCCATGGACGGACGGATGGTTGACTTGTATATATGCAGGATAGATTCAGGTGGAAAAAACATCCTGGATCGACAAGGTGACCCAACCTTCTTAGCAGTAGATTTTGCTATGGATTTAATTAGTTAATTGCCATATCTGATACACACTTGGGCGATCATGTCTCTTTCGAGAAGACGGTGTATTAAAAGGATGTTTTTTCCTTGACATCGCTATTATTTAACTTCCTTCACTCCTTGGCAATATTTTTATTTTATTTTAAAAAACAATCATTAGACATATAAACCCCCAACATATCATGAAAGTGAATTTATAATTTTTCTTTGTTCTTGATAATTTTCAACAAAATATTTATAAGAGGTATCGTCAAAAAAAAAAAAAAATAGATATGATTGCAGAGAACCTACTTTTATTGCTGATGATTTTACGCGGGAAACATTCGGTAGTAAATCTTCCTTCTTATCAATGACGAGCAGAGAACAACGCGTTAAGACGAGAAGGGATAAGTGGCCATTTAAAAGGTAAAAAAAATTTTGAGAGGTATCGTCAAAAAAGATTTTGATATGATTACAGAGAACCCACTTTTATCGCTGATGATTTTACGCGGGAAACATTCGTCGGTAAATCTTCCTTCTATTCAATGACGAACAGAGAATAACGCTTTAAGATGATGTAAACTTATTTATAAATGGAACTTTGTGTATGTGTGTGTGTGTCCGTTACCTATAGACTCTGAAACGGCTGAACCGATTTTCTTGAAAATTTACACAGTTGTACTATAAGCGTCTGCGAGTGTTCTTAGCGAGGTTTTATGTCGAGGTACCCCCGATAAATATCGAAAATCGATAATCGAAAAAATCGGGTTATAGAAGGAGTGGTCCGATTTTAATCAAATTTGATACACTCATAGACAAAGACATAAGAAACGATAGTGACGGATGTGCTTTGTGGGTTGCATCGGATATCGGCTTGGAAAGAGAAATCGGTGAGCCGAGTTCGAATTCCAGTTGAATACTCTGCATTCACTTAAGCACTGGTACCCTTGGGAAAGGTATTATTCCGTTTTTTCCCTCCAGTTATGGGTTAAATAACAAGGGTAGGACTTGGGGACCCTGCCTTTAAAAATAAATCCCAATGAATCTTGATACTCGAAAAGAAAAAAATTATTACTAGACACAAAACTTATGCAGAAACAACAATAAATTCTTGAAAAAGAAAAAGGTATTACCAGCAATAAATAAATGAAAATTATTTGGCATTAAATGTACCCGCCGAGGTTGATATGCCATAAAAAGAAAACAACCAACCAAAAAATCTTTCTACTACTATTGTCGTTTTAGTAAGTAATTGTATTTTGGAGTTGAGCAGATAGAAGTAACGTTGTGAGGCAAAATTATGGCTTCCGATAAAGAGTCTTGTGGATAAAATTAGGCTACCCGTATAAGACTCAGGTCGATTATTTGAGCCAATTTTTAATAGTAGGTGGGGTAACAGTACGTTCAAATACGCTTTTTTAAAAAAATATTTTCTTTCATCTTAATTTTAGTTGCTTTTATCATAGTTATGTATAACATCACTCAATGGCTGTTAGTTTTACGATCTTCTTCTTTTTCTATGTGCCTGGTCCTTTCAAGACGTAGGCGATCATGGCTTTCCACGTCTCCCTATCCCTGGTGGCTCTTAGCACACCTTCTCTTGTTTCCCTGTCTCTTATCCCCTCTATCTGGCCTGTCCTCATTGCATGTCCCAGGAACTTTAGCTGTCTCTTCCTGATGCTCAGTATTAATTTCCTTTTCGTTTCCATCCTTTCCAAAACCTCATCATTGCTCACATGCTCGATTCATGATATTCGCAGCATCCTTCTGTAGAACCACATTTCAGTTGCTTCAAGTTTTTCCTTCATCTTCGATGATATTGTCCAGCATTCACTGCCATATTAAAGAACTGACATCACATAGCAATCCAGTTCTCTCTTCCTTGTTTCTAGCGAAATTGTCCTGTTTCTTAATACTTTACTCAACTTCTGGAATGCTTCCTTCGCTATGCGAATTCGCCTTCGGATCTCTGTGTCGCACTTTCCGTCTTCTGTTAGGACACTTCCCAGATATTTAAATATTTGTATCTGCTTGATTTTAGTACCCCCCCGCCTGTATTTGGCATTTTGGACTGACCTTTTTGCTGATGACCATGTATTCGGTTTTCTTTCAATTTATTTGTAGTCCTTTCTTGTCACTCTCTTCAGTTACCTTCTGTAGGAGGTCTTGTAGTTTTTTTTCGTGTCTGCTATCAGCACTGTATCTTCTGCATACCTTATGTTGTTTAAATTGTGGCCTCCGATGACGAATCCTGGCATAACTTCTAGGGTCCTCAGAATAGTCCTGCTGTACAAGTTGAATAGATCCGTTGAAAAGACACAGTTATAGGATACAAATCCGATATCATCTAACAGTTAACGAAAACACATATGTAAAATTGCACACTCAAAAACTAAAAAAACGGCTAAAAGCATTTTGGAAAAACCCAGACCAAGGCAAAGTTTACAAGTCAGTGTGAAAAGTAAAATTCTAGAACCTCACTGGATAGGAAACAGACGAATGATCACTGGTGCTATTTATTTTCTTTTCACACCTAAAATGAAAATGCCGCTGGATGCCGGTCACATGACGATAATACACTATTTAACCACGTTCCGTGACCGGTCAAATACAGTCTGAATGGGAGTGGTATCTGCTAGCGTCTCGTCACAATGTAAGGAAGAATCTTCAAACTGACTCGGTCACATCTCGCCGACATACATTCATTCTAGATCTTTTTCCAATTTTCCTTTCTTCATTTTCACTCCACGCTGCTAAAGAAAACAACAACAACAACAACAACAACAACAACAACAACAACAATAATAAAAATAATAATAACAACAACAACAACAACAATAACAATAATAACAATAATAATAATAACAACAGCAACAACAATAATAATAATAATAACAATAACAACAATAATAATAATAACAATGACAACAATAATAATAATAATAACAACAATAATAATAATAGTAGTCTGCGATAAGTTCAATTTCTTTATTTGTTTCACCTTCTTTCTCACCCTGTCGCCAACCTACCAAAAAGAGGAAGGAACATTCTGCTACTATCAGTCTACGCCCCGGAGCACTTAGCTATTACTACTATTAACCATGAACTCTTAATTTCTGTGGGACATTTTAAATACTTACATTTCTCTTTGAACAATTAACAACATGCATTTTCTCTATGAACATTTTAATTTTCTTCTTACAATTGTGTTATTCTGTTAATAAATCTTTACTTTAATATAAAAACGAAATATTTTATCCTTCCATATTTCAACATCCAACCTTCAACTTTCTGATATTTAAATTGTGGGGACTTCAGTTGTGTTTGACACAAGGCCAATTTGACAAGTATCATCGAGGCCCCTACATAGAAAACAGCCCGGATAAGATATATAGAATCAATCATTTGTTAATAATGGTTGATAATACTTCATCAAAAATAAAAGGGAAAAGAAAAAAGAATAGAAGACTCCAGAATGTATTTTAATCCATCGGAAACACCAAGTAACCTTGTTCTTTCGATTAAAAAAAATACTGTTTAATTTTCTTCTTTTTTTGTTTTTATAATGAGCTTTTCCTTGTTTCCCCGAAACGACTTCACCCGTCTCCCCTTTCTTACTACACCATTCCTTAGCTTCATCAGTTTGTTTGCTAAATTCATCTGAGCCAAACCTGATATTCGAATGAAAAATGTACGAATTTAGACGGCGGTAAATCCGTTAGGTGATTTTCGCAACTTGTTTTCCAGTTACAATTACACAAATACATTTGCTATAATCTGTCTCGACTCGATTAAAATAACAATGTTTGGACGCACGCACTCCTCGTATGACAGAGGTTATAATACCGCAAGTTTAGTCTTGTGACAGAATTAAATGAGACGGAGTTGATACGTCAAATAACACGCCTAACTAACCGGGTATCTAGAATTTCCACAAGAAGTGACATCTAAGATTATCCATTATCTCAGGCCTCGGAGTTCTTCTCATATTTTGTTTGTATCTTCGAATTCTCTATCTAATAATGTTCCATTTTTGTTGCATTTTCATGTTTTATTGAAATATATACAAACAGATTAGTTTCATAGGCGAACAAAAAAACAACCCCACAAAAGAAAAACAAGACAAAAACAATGAGTAATTCATATTATGTACTGAAAATCCTGGAAATAGTAAGTTACGAACAAAATTAGATATAGATAGATAGATAGATAGATAGATAGATAGATAGATAGTCAACAGACTCAGATAGATAGATAGATAGATAGATAGATAGATAGATAGATAGATAGTGAACTAGACGCAGATAGATAGATAGATAGATAGATAGATAGATAGATAGATAGATAGATAGTGAACAGTTTCAGATAGATAGATAGATAGATAGATAGCTAGCTAGCTAGCTAGATAGATAGATAGATAGATAGTCAACAGTCTCAGATAGATAGTCAACAGTCTCAGATAGATAGATAGATAGATAGATAGATAGATAGATAGATAGTCTCAGATAGATAGATAGATAGATAGATAGTCAACAGTCTCCGATAGATAGATAGATAGATAGATAGATAGATAGATAGTCAAAAGTCTCCGATAGATAGATAGATAGATAGATAGATAGATAGATAGATAGATAGTAAAAAGTCTCCGATAGATAGATAGATAGATAGATAGATAGATAGATAGATAGATAGATAGATAGATAGTCAAAAGTCTCCGATAGATAGATAGATAGATAGATAGATAGATAGATAGATAGATAGATAGATAGATAGATGGATAGATAGTCAACAGTCTCCGATAGATAGATAGATAGATAGATAGATAGTCAAAAGTCTCCTGATAGATAGATAGATAGATAGATAGATAGATAGATAGATAGATAGTCAACAGTCTCAGATAGATAGATAGATAGATAGATAGATAGATAGATAGATAGATAGATAGATAGATAGTCAACAGTCTCAGATAGATAGATAGATAGATAGATAGATAGATAGATAGATAGATAGATAGATAGATAGTCAACAGATCAGATAGATAGATAGATAGATAGATAGATAGATAGATAGATAGATAGATAGTCAACAGTCTCAGATAGATAGATAGATAGATAGATAGATAGATAGATAGATAGATAGATAGATAGTCAACAGTCTCAGATAGATAGATAGATAGATAGATAGATAGATAGATAGATAGTGAAAATACTCAGCTAGATAGATAGATAGATAGATAGTCAACAGTCTCAGATAGATAGATAGATAGATAGATAGATAGATAGATAGATAGATAGATAGATAGTCAACAGTCTCCGATAGATAGATAGATAGATAGATAGATAGATAGATAGATAGATAGTAAAAAGTCTCCGATAGATAGATAGATAGATAGATAGATAGATAGATAGATAGATAGTCAAAAGTCTCCGATAGATAGATAGATAGATAGATAGATAGATAGATAGATAGATAGATAGATAGATAGATGGATAGATAGTCAACAGTCTCCGATAGATAGATAGATAGATAGATAGATAGTCAAAAGTCTCCGATAGATAGATAGATAGATAGATAGATAGATAGATAGATAGATAGATAGTCAACAGTCTCAGATAGATAGATAGATAGATAGATAGATAGATAGATAGATAGATAGATAGTCAACAGTCTCAGATAGATAGATAGATAGATAGATAGATAGATAGATAGATAGATAGATAGATAGTCAACAGTCTCAGATAGATAGATAGATAGATAGATAGATAGATAGATAGATAGATAGATAGTCAACAGTCTCAGATAGATAGATAGATAGATAGATAGATAGATAGATAGATAGATAGTCAACAGTCTCAGATAGATAGATAGATAGATAGATAGATAGATAGATAGTGAAAATACTCAGCTAGATAGATAGATAGATAGATAGTCAACAGTCTCAGATAGATAGATAGATAGATAGATAGATAGATAGATAGTCAACAGTCTCCGATAGATAGATAGATAGATAGATAGATAGATAGATAGATAGATAGTCAACAGTCTCAGATAGATAGATAGATAGTCAACAGTCTCAGATAGATAGATACGAGCAAATGGGGACATTCTTACTGAGGTAGCGATAGGTAAATTGTCGCCATTTTATAAGTTTAATTTCGCGCATGATCGATGTTTACTTTTGATTTTTTTCCCTGCGCTGCATGGTGGGGTCACTTAGGCATTGTTTGTGGGAAAAACAGCAGTATGATGCAATTCACTTTGGCAGAAATTTAGAAAGAGCATGCAGAACTCTTTTCATTGGGACCGGGAGCTCTAAGACGCACATTTCAGAGTGTTTGGGTCTCGATACACAGGATTAGGAAAGAGTTGGATAAGTCTAATGGTGCTTACGATGGTGTTCAGAGTGATCACTAGAGATGATGACGTTATGCCTCCATTCATCTTCCCACAGGGACTCAGATACAAAACGGAGGCCTACATCGTACCTTGAAGAGGTAGTACTGCCCTTGGTCAAGGGAGTAGCTGCTGGAAGGTCCTATGTCTGGCAAAAGAACTCTGCACCATGCCAAACAAGTAGGAGAATCTAGTCAAGGCTATGAAAACAATTGCTACCACATCACATCTTACACTTGGCCACCTAACTCCTCAGACAGCAACCCCTTTGATTATTATGTGCAGGGTGCTATTAAATGAGAGACCAACAAAACTCCTTGTAACACCAAAGATAAACTAAAGGAAACGATTATGGCAGTATTTACTAACTTAAACAAGGAGACAGTCCAGAAGAGATGAAGGAGATCCCGAAGTCTTCTGGAGGCATTGGTCGAAACTGTTGTGGCCTGTTACGGTCAGGAAGAAAGACACGAAAAGAAGAAGGTAGGTCGAACCAGTGTATCACAGAACATATATACAAAATAAGTGTTATCAGTCAGCAGACAGAAGTGCCCGTCCGAACTGTCAAGTTACACTGCGTCTTGACTGCTTGCCAGAAAGTCTCGCAGGTTAGAATTCATGAAGGAGGAAGAGTTCATTCCAATGTACATAGCGAACCATAACAGAAACTAATGATGATTTTATAGAATTAGTTTATTCTTTAGTATTTCAAGATGTTTTGTATAATTTTGGTAAATATATCTGTTAAAATGAGATGTCAATGTTATTTTTGCGTAATTTATACGGCACTTTATCCATCGCACACAGTAGATATCAAGAGTTTGTGATAGATAGATAGACAGAAAGATAGATATGAACAAAATGACATAGATAGATATAAACAGATAGATAGCTATAAGAATGAAATATGTCGATAGAGAAATAGATAGGTAGATAATAAGTGCAGATAGATAGATAGATAGATAGATAGATAGATAGTGAACAGACTCAGATAGATAGATAGATAGATAGATAGATAGATAGTGAACAGACTCAGATAGATAGATAGATAGATAGATAGATAGATAGATAGATAGATAGTGAACAGACTCAGATAGATAGATAGATAGATAGATAGATAGATAGATAGATAGATAGATAGATAGTGAACAGACTGAGATAGATAGATAGATAGATAGATAGATAGATAGATAGATAGATAGATAGATAGTGAACAGACTGAGATAGATAGATAGATAGATAGATAGATAGATAGATAGATAGATAGATAGATTGTGAACAGACTCAGATAGATAGATAGATAGATAGATAGATAGATAGTGAACAGACTCAGATAGATAGATAGATAGATAGATAGATAGATAGATAGTGAACAGACTCAGATAGATAGATAGATAGATAGATAGATAGATAGATAGTGAACAGACTCAGATAGATAGATAGATAGATAGATAGATAGATAGATAGATAGATAGTGAACAGACTCATATAGATAGATAGATAGATAGATAGATAGATAGATAGATAGTGAACACTCATATAGATAGATAGATAGATAGATAGATAGATAGATAGTGAACAGACTCAGATAGATAGATAGATTGATAGATAGATATGAATATATTTTGATAGATAGATAGATAGATAGATAGATAGATAGATAGATAGATACTGAACAGAACGATATATACATATATATATATAGATAGATATGAACAGAATCAGATAGATAGATAAATAGATATGAACAGACTGACATAGATAGATAGATAGATAGATAGATAGATAGATAGATAGATAGATAGATAGATAGATAGATAGATAGATAGAAATGTATTGATGACAGGCTAAACGGATATGCATAGATTAGAGTCGTATGACATAAATATACCAGATTGAAAGCGAGAGAGAGAGAGAGAGAGAGAGAGAGAGAGAGAGAGAGAGAGAGAGAGAGAGAGAACTGGGCAAAAGACATGATTTGAAATGAAAACAAGTCGGGAAATTGTCATAACAAACGCAAAAGGCAAATAAAAAAAAACATATCAAATAATGAAGCATCGAGGGAAAGCAAATGAAAATCTGAAAACAATAACAACGTTGCTTTGAATTCCTTCAATAAACACTTGGGCAACACAAATGCAAAATAAACAAATGCATAGCGAAAACAAGAAACAGAACAAAAGGGGGAAAAGATGGAAAAAGGGTCGCCAATTCTGTCACACGAATCGAAGGCAAAAACATAATGAAAAAAGGAAAATGACTATGGACTGAAATGAGAGCGTGCCAAAATGATAAAAAAGTAGATAGGGTAAGGGATGTCTGACTATACAGCTACGTACCTTAGAAGGCATTCTATATATTTGCACACACACACACACACACACACACACACACACACACACACACACACACACATATATATATATATATATATATATATATATATATACGTACGGATACGTGGGTGTGCGAGCATGTGTGTCATTGTGTGTTTGAATGCATCTATCGCAGTCAGTCGATATTAATACGATTTTTTAGTTCGTCTATTTTTGTTGGCTCATGTCACATTTTACGCATATCAACTTCGGTTTATTGATACTTACTCGTCACAGTCGAATCATAGCCACATCTATCTATCTATCTACCTATCTATCTATCTATCTATCTATCTATCTATCTATCTATCTATCACTACGACACAAATTTTCCGTTTGTAAAACATATATTTATACGCACATTTCTATCTATCTATCTATCTATCTATCTATCTATCTATCTATCTATCTACGACACAAATTTTCCGTTTGTAAATATATTTATATGCACATTTATATATATATATATATATATATATATATATATATATATATATAAATTGAATGATACGTGCATATATATATATATATATATATATATATATATATATATGTATCTATATAAATATCTCTTTCCGTATCTTCTTGTGTGCATATGTCTTCATATTGATGTTTTTTTTAATGTGGTATGCGTAATTGACTGATATGTTTTCAACAAAATAGTCAAAACATATACATGGTCTTTTTCACATGTTTAAGCTGTTCACTCCGCATAGAAAAACATCTCTACAAAAAGAAACAAAGGAAACCAAAAAAAAAAAAAGGAAGAAAATAAGAAAAATATGTATAAATTGATAAAAGTGTTTTAATAATAATAATAATAAAATAATAATAATAATAATAATAATAATAATAATAATAATAAGAAGAAGAAGAAGAAGAAGAAGAAGAAGAAGAAGAAAAGCGAGAAAAAAAAAATTGCTATCTTATCGGCATGATCTTGTCATCAGATGAAAACATCTCAACGAAAGAATTTGATTAACACTCTAAATATAAAGCTCAGGAAAGGGAAATGGCAAGGATGTAGCATTTAAGAAAGGCCATTATCCTAGTCGTTACCGGAGAGCGAGTAATAACCGAGAATAATCATGAAATGCACGTTTAAAAAAATCTCATAAAATACATTATTGTTTAAAAAAAAAAAAAGTGTTAAAGGGTACTGCTCATATATGCTATAAAATCTCTCAAAATTATGCTGAAGTATTTCTTTCAAAAAACTTCATTTAGCAAATCAGAAAAGGGAATAATAATAATAATAATAATAATAATAATAATAATAATAAATACAAACAAGAATTACAGTTAGTAGATTCTGTAGAAAAGCAAAACAGTAGCCAAGAACCAACTATTGCGGCAAAAAATATGAAAATGAAAGCCAAAGATAAAGCTCTTGAAAAGATGAAACAGCGCTGGCAAGACAAACCTCTGCATGGCCAATATCCAGTACGTGCCAATAAATCCAATGTTGACAAAGTTAATACTCATCGATGGTTACATGCATCTGGATTAAAGTCTGAAACTGAAGGATTTATACTTGCAGCACAAGACCAAAGTCTTTTCACGAGAAACTTTCAGGCAAATATTATGCATAATAATATGGATCCAAAATGCAGGTTTTGTGATAAACACCAAGAAACAATAGACCACCTAATCTCAGGCTGTTCTGTGCTTGCCCCAAACGAATATAAAAATCGCCACGATAGAGTTGGGCAATATTTACATTGGACAATGTGCAAACATTATGGAAAAGCTGTAAACAAACACTGGTATGAACATCATCCAGCACCGGTTACAGAAATAGAAGATGTAACCATTCTATGGGATTACACCATCTACACAGACAGAAAAATTGAAGCAAACAGGCCAGACATTATTGTTAAAAACCAGAAGGAGAAAACTTGTCTATTAATTGATATGGCTTGTCCAGCGGATTGTAACATAGCAATCAAGGAATTTGAAAAACTGTCAAAATATAAAGACCTGGAAATTGAAATAGAAAAAATGTTGGAATTGAAAACAAGAGTTGTGCCAGTGATAGTAGGTGCACTTGGAATGATAAAAAATGGAACAAAACAACACATTGAAAGAATCCCTGGAAACCCCAGCTTAAGAGATATACAAAAAAATTGTCTTATTAAGTACAGCCCACACACTAAGGAAAACGTTATCTATGTAATGCTGGGGATGAGAGGGAAGATAGAAAAATATGAAATGGAGTCATAACAACACGCCACTACCTGCCTTAGGTCTCCCCGCAGACTTGGTTGGTAGTGAGACCAATGCAGAAATCGAAATATGATGAAAAATGACATAATAATAATAATAATAACAAACACTGGTATGAACATCACCCAGCACGGGTTTTGGGATTAGACCATCTACACAGACAGAAAAATTGAAGCAAGTAAGCCGGACATTATTGTTAAAAATCAGAAAGAAAAAACTTGTCTAATAATTGATATGGCTTGTCCAGCGGATTATAACATGACATCCAAGGAATTCGAAAAACTGTCCAAATATAAAGACCTGGAAATTGAAATAGAAAAATGAGGAAATCGAAAACAAGAGTTGTGCCAGTGATAGTAGGTGCACTTGGAATGATAAAAAATGGAACAAAATAACACATTGAAAGAATCCCTGGAAACCCCAGCTTAAGAGATATACAAAAACTTGTCTTATTAAGTACAGCCCACACACTAAGGAAAACTTTGTCTACGTGACGCTGTGGATGATGGGGAAGATAGAAAAAAACATGAAATGAAGCCATAACAACACGCCACGACCTGCCTTAGGTCTTTCCGCAGACTTGGTTGGTAGTGCGACCATAGCAGAAATCGAAATATAATGAAAAATGACATACTACTACTACTACTACTAATAATAATAATAATAATAATAGTAAAGTCTTTTCACTAGGAACTTTCAGGCAAATATAATACATAATAAAGTGGATCCAAAATGCAGGTTTTGTGATAAACACCAAGAAACAATAGACCATCTTATTTCAGGATGTTCTGTACTTGCCCCAAATGAACATAAAAATCGTCAAATGGATGACAAAACGGGGTTTCTTAGGGGTAACAGGAGACAACTTGTTAAGAACCGCTAGCGATATAAAATGTGGAAGGCCATGGTCGCCTATATCATGAAGGGAAACGGCACATAAAAAAGAAGAAGATTGGATATTTGTACTCAGTATCATTTTATAATAATGATAATAATCATAGATCGAAGCAATAAAAAACAGCAGAAATTATCGGGAAAGAAGCCGTAAAATAAACACGTTTCCATCCGGTAAAATAAATAACCAAAGTTGACAAGGTCAGATTAATAAGTATGAAAATGAAAGAAAGAAGGCAGTTAAAGCAAGGGGAGCAGCGCTCACACACAAACAGAAAGTACAGCGACGAAAGTGACAATAAAGAACAACAAAAGACGTTTAACAACAAAGAAAAAAAAAATTAAATGCAGCAAAAAACAAAACAAAACAAAACAAAACAAAACAAAAAAAAAACAATGCCGTTATCACGCGTTGAAAACAAGGCAAGATAGCGATATTTACTGTCGAAAAAGAAACGAAATACATTAATCGGAAATCATTTTTTTCATATTATTATTCCTATTCTACCAGCAATTTGTTTTTTTTCTTTTGTACATCGTTTTTAGTTGTTTTTTTTTTGTGGTCTTTATTATTAGAATATTGTAGTTTGCTAACTTTCTTCATTTCTTGAGACATCTATCTATCTATCTATCTATCTATCTATCTATCTATCTATCTATCTATTCACCAGTCACTTGCTACGCAGGTTTTAACCATATAGATCTCATCAGGCTGTAAGTGCAAATCGCATTTCTTAAGGTTTATGTTTTTAAATTTATACATACAAACGCCTGAATTCTTACCGAAGAGAGAGGGCGAGCAACAATGAGAGTAATGAAGGAGAGGAAAAATGGCACTGGCACACACACACACACACACACACACACACACACACATATATATATATATATATATATATATATATATATATATATATATATATATATATATACATACCCAACTGGGTTCGTACTGGCCCAAGATAAACTTTTTTGCATGTCTGCATCTCGCCATTACCTTAGAACTCTCAATCAATAAATTCACCTGATCTGTGTATATTACTACAGCCAGCTTTTTTCCCTGACACAACTTGCAAACTGTATCCCCCATGCTATATGGCCTGAATTACTTCAGTATATTCCATTTTATTTCATATGAGGGTATCTGTTTTTTATCTTTTATTTTAATTCTCACACATGACTGGTCAGTCTGTTACGATTCCTGTGTTTTTGTAACTTGATCGAGGATTTATGGCTGTACCATCTTCTTTTGAAATTGCCTTCCGTGCATCCCACATAAACCCTTTTCTGTCCATTAGAATTTGCCATTTCCTCTTTATAAGAAACTCTTTCAGTTTAACAAGCTCCACTTAGCGGACAATTATTTTTGTCCTTGTTAATCACTATTAATTCTATCATTCTATCATTCTATCATTCTATCATTCTGCCTGTTATCCTTGGAATTCCTGGCGTCTTGTTTCATTAGAGCATTATTCCAAGTACGTCTGTAGATTTATCTTAATTTTACCGTGTTTCTATTTAAGATGTATGCGCGTTGTGGTGCAGTAGATATCGGCTCGGAACTAGAAATCGGGGAACCGAGTTCGAATTCCAGTTGAATTCGTTACATTCACTTACGCACAAATACCCTTGGGAAAGGTATTAATCCGTCTCTTTCCTCCAGCTATGGGTTAAATAACAGGACAGATTGGGTTCTATAGCCTTGGTCGGCAGCTAGTCTACCGCAGAAATTAATGGCAACCTACTGCGGAATAATTTTCTGTCTAGTCAGTCATGTCTCTTTGGAGACATGATCGCCCAAAGCGTGTATCACGTATGTCACTTTACTGACTGACTATTTAAGAATTTATATAATTCCAAGAACTTGAGGAAGTGATCATTCAGAATTTTAAAAACTATTTTCCGTGTATTAGTTTTCATTTCCAAATTAAAAAGGGAGGCTGAACCAAATAATATTTCTTAATCTATTATTATTTTTAATTTACTGGTTCATTTGATGTTTAAATGCTAACTTGACTTTGTGCCCTTCCTCTTTTAATGCCGTTTCATATTATTTCTTTTTTCTTCAGATATTGTTTGGAAGATGGATTTCTAGATAGTTTGCACTCTATTCCATTACGAATTTGCTTGATTTAACATATTTCAGTTTTGTGGTAGGTTTCATGTACGGAGAGACTGTGTTGGTATATAGATTAAATTCGATATTCAAATATTGCACTACTTTATGATTCATTCAAATCTCAATATCAAACCCGAGGTTTTTGAGCTTGAAAAATAGTTTTCTGATTTTCTCATTGGCTCTTCTATTATCAGGGACTTTTATTAGTCCGCCATCTCTGCACAGGTCGTGGCTGTTAATATGAACTAATTTATTGATCTTTTTAAATATATATAGTCCCATAAGTTCTGAAACCTCAGCAGTATCGAACGACCACTAAAAGCACTCTTGTTGAATTCCTTAAACCAAGCCTTACCATTGGGGAATAATACAGATTAATGATAATGCAAAATTAATTCAATTTGTTCAGGTGGTATGCTGATGACGCCCTTAGCAACAATTAATGCCTCGCAGCAGTCCTTTCTCTGTTATTAAGTGGGCAAAAATCTTTATGTCGTATTTTATGAAAACATGGTTTATTTTATCATTAATTTTATGAAATCAAACATCCATACATTTGTTCTCTTCCATTCATTTGCTTGTTTGCGTGGCGACCCTTAGCAATTTGCAAATCTTTCGCGCCGCTTAAATGTGGCACAAGACCGAAAGTATGAGGTACCCAGGATTGAACACACTACTCAACTGTAATAGATTTTAGGACGACAAGCTTGCTAACTATTACACCACTCCGAGGTGCCCATCTTTGACAATATAGTCTGGTTTATCTTACCCAACTCCGTCTTAGTTAATCAGCCGAAATGAAGGACTGCTAGGAAAATTCTCCTGATGGTCTTTTATTGTTAAAAATGCTTGCTTTCCGCACAGCATTTCTACTCTGTCACTTATGTCTAGTAAACTTGTGATGCTTTTAGCTTATTTCTTTACTAGCAGTATAGCCTGGCGTTGTTTGGGGGTAATGAAAACTTGAAAACTAATCCATGATCATGGAGCTCACACTCAGCCTAAAGAATATTTGTGTGAAGTTTGGTGAGAATCGGATAAAAATTGTGGATTTGTATAAAGGACATACAGACAGATAAACAGACACACACACAAACATCTTGCCTTTTATATATATATATATATATATATATATATATATATATATATATATATATATATTATCGATTTTCGGCACTATTGTAAGAACTGCAACCTTGAAACTTCTGAATATCGTTTCTTATGTCTTTGTCTATGAGTGTATCAAATTTGATTAAAATCGGATCACTCCTTCTATAACCCGATTTTTTCGATTATCGATTTTCGATATTTATCGAGGGTACCTCGACAGAAAACCTAGCTAAGAACACTTGCAGACGCTTATAGTACAACTGTGTAAATTTTCAAGAAATTCGGTTCAGCCGTTTCGGAGTCTATAGGTAACGGACACACACACACACACACCCACACACACACACACACACACACACACACACACACACACACACACACACAGACAAAGTTCCATTTATAAATAAGTTTAGCTTTAGATAGATATTTTCCATTTACAAGGCGGGTGCCACTTTGTAAAATCCCAGTGACTTCCTCATGTATCCACCCCCCGTAGACTTGAGGGCTCATCATATACATATTTCCTGTTTTGTTGCCTCCCTCCCGGGGTAATACTTTTGGCGTAGTTTTTATTCTCCTCAATTCAGCCGGCAGGTACCTTTGGAAATTACACTTATTCATCCTAAACTTGATCTTTTCCATTATACCAATCATTTCCTTTTCAAAGACAGCTAGCTCTTCAATGGCAGTGGGGTATCTCTTGGTTTTAGATTAGAACCATCCCATATCTTTCTTCTTTCTTGTATATTTACGCAATGAAAACACCATTTTGATTATCAGTCTATCAATCTATCTATCTCTGCTTTCTGATCTATCTATCTATCTATCTATCTATCTATCTATCTATCTATCTATCTATCTATCTCAGTCTGTTCACTATCTATCTATCTATCTATCTATCTATCTATCTATCTATCTATCTATCTATCTATCTATCTCAGTCTGTTCACTATCTATCTATCTATCTATCTATCTATCTATCTATCTATCTATCTATCTCAGTCTGTTCACTATCTATCTATCTATCTATCTATCTATCTATCTATCTATCTATCTCAGTCTGTTCACTATCTATCTATCTATCTATCTATCTATCTATCTATCTATCTATCTATCTATCTATCTATCTCAGTCTGTTCACTATCTATCTATCTATCTATCTATCTATCTATCTATCTATCTATCTCAGTCTGTTCTATCTATCTATCTATCTATCTATCTATCTATCTATCTATCTATCTATCTATAAGAACTTCTCATAAATTCATTTTCCTCTGCCATTTTTATTATCTACTTATCTGTCGGTGACATTATGATTATTTACCGATCTATGTCATTCTATTAACCAATTTATGCAATTCCGTCTCTCTCTCTCTCTCTCTCTCTCTCTCTCTCTCTCTCTCTCTATATATATATATATATATATATATATATACACATACATATATATAATATTTATATAGCCTCCTCATGATCTATCTCTATATCTATCTATGCCATTCTAATTATTAACTTATCTATACGTGCTATTCTAATTATCAATGTCCTTCTGAGTATTTATGCACGCCATTCTGAATATACACGCACACACACACATACACACACACACACACACATATATATATATATACATGTATCTACATATGGCATTATGATTATCTATCTATCTATCTATCTATCTATCTATCTATCTATCTATCTATCTATCTATCTATCTCATTCTGTTCATATCTATCTATCTATCTATCTATCTATCTATCTATCTATCTATATGAGTCTGTTCACTATCTATCTATCTATCTATCTATCTATCTATCTATCTATACAAATGAATAAGAACGAAGAATAAAATTGCAATGTTCAAAACATTAATTTAAAACAGTGCTTAATAGAGCAATGTATATTTATCATCAATTATTACGTTAGAACATGTGAAAAACTAGAAGCTACTACAAAATTGTACATTTTGTTTCGACATTGAAAGGACAATATCTCATCACGTAGTTAGCAATGATGGTAATAAACGTTTTAATTAAAAAAAATTGATTCTATGAAAAACAATACTTCCCTTTGTTTTTAGAATTTTAAAATCGATCTAAACTTATTTATGTGTGTGTGTGTGTGTGTCTGTGTGTGTGTGTGTGTGTGTGTGTGTGTGTGTGTCCGTTACCTATAGACTCCGACACGGATGAAACGAATTTTCATGAAAATTTACACAGTTGTACTATTAGCGTATGCGAGTGTTCTTAGTTAGGGTTTGTGTCGAGGTACCCCCCAATAAATATCGAAAATCGATAATCGAAAAAATCGGGTTATAGAAGGAGTGGTCCGATTTTAATCAAATTTGATACACTCATAGACAAAGACATAAGAAACGATATTCAGGCGTTTCAAGGTTGCAGTTCTTACAATAGTGCTGAAAATCGATAATATATATATATATATATATGTATATATATATATATATATATATATATTATCGAATTTCTTATAAAAGGCAAGATGTTTGTGTGTGTGTCTGTTTATCTGCCTGTATGTCTGTATTTTTTCAGCCCTTTTATTTTAGTTTTTGCTTCGAGTTTGGCTCTAAGTAGGTATAATTTTAGTTCTTAGTCCTAGCCATGATACCATTTATTCAGAGAACTTATTTAGCCTTCAAAATTCAGTTTACGACGAAAAAAACTTATTTGATATTGATACCAGGAAATCAAAATTTGACTTATATCCATTCATTTTTCTTTCAGTCTACGGTTTCGCTTTAACTGGAAACAACTATTGCTTTTTCGTCTTTCGTGACAACGTCCAAAGAGTGTGAGCTCCAGGACCATGGATTAGTTTTAAAGATTTTATTACACCCGAGCAACGCCGGGCTATACTGCTAGTATATTAAAAAAGAAAGAAAAAAAGAGGGAAGAAAAGAGAATAAAATAAGATGTGAAATCAAGAAAAGGAAAAAAAAAAGATGAAAAGAAAATACACAGAAGAAATAGAAAGTGAAGAGAAAAATAAGTGAGAAAATGTAGAGAGGGAAGAGCCAATGAAAATGGCTAAAATAGAGACATTTTTAAAATTGGGATGGAAATGGATTTCAGATAGATATTGACATAGGTTACAATGTTGCGGCTCAAGTCTTTTGGCATTTAAAAAAATGTTGGAATCCAATACACAAACAGAAATATTCTTCATAAAACGTAAAATAAAGGGTATTTTAAAAAATACGAAGATGTAAATTCATTAGATTTACTATTGTAAATTAGAATATAGATAAAATAAATTAAAATAAATCTAAAATAAAAAAATCTAATAATAATAATAATAATAATAATAGTATTAATAGTAATAAATATATAATATACAACAAAATATTAAAAATAAAATGAAATAAAAATATAAATAATAAAATAAAACAATAAATATAATAATACATGCCTAACATACTAGCAGTAATTATCGATTGCAATCAAAATATTTAAGGCAATAAATAGATCACAAATTGTAATGGAAAATAAAGGTTAAATAATCTTATCTTAATTTGCCCCATAGAAACAATCTATGCAATTGTAGAAATCCCGACCAATGCTCTTTATTTAAGAAGTGTTTAACTAAATCCCTTGTTTATCAATTTTCT
This sequence comes from Ascarosepion bandense, assembly GCA_037127315.1. Lineage (NCBI taxonomy): Eukaryota > Metazoa > Mollusca > Cephalopoda > Sepiida > Sepiidae > Ascarosepion > Ascarosepion bandense. Next base: position 1,443,827 of record JBBBDQ010000384.1, read on the forward strand.
CTCCCTCTCATCAATAGAAAATCTAAGAGTTACTAAAGTTTATATTGGTAATACAAAGAAACATTAAAAAAACATTTTATAGTCATCTTTCATCCTTTACTAACAAGAACAAACAAAATATTACCTGACTTTCTCAATATTTTTGGAAGTTAAAAGAGGAGAATAAAATACCTAAAGTTAAATAGGAAACTCTTAAACAAGCTAGAATCTCTAAATCGTCGGACAAACCATGTTTCCTCTGTTTGCAAGAGAAATGGGAATTATAAAGTACACGAAAAGTGACATATTACTAAATCAAAGGCATGAAACTACAGTAAATTGCAAACATATTAAAGGATTTCCCTTACAACCTTGATAGTATTAATAAATCTAATGAAACTATAGCAATTGTAACATTTTATAGTATCGCCCGGTTCACACTCCACCCACATCTATTGAACAGGTGAAGAGGCTCATCCCTTGTTTCCTGTTTAGGATGCGGTTTCCGGTTTTCTCTTTGCCAATCTTTTCACTCTTTTATTTTTTTTTCAATTGGAGTAGATAGACTAAACTATCGCCCGGTTCACACTCCACCCACATCTATTGAACAGGTGAAGAGGCGCATCCCTTGTTCCCTGTTTAGGATGTGGTTTCCGGCTTTCTCTTTTCCATTCTTTTTACCCTTACGTAGCCCCCTGCGCATCAGTGGCGTTTTCGCCTTGCTTGGGGTGATATGATTTAAAAAAAACCAAAAAAAAAACCTTAATATGTTGATAATTTCTTCCAAGTATATAATCTTTCTTCGTATGTTATTTTACCTTTATTTTTCATTACAATTTGTGATCTAGTTATTGCTTTAAGTATTTTTATTGCACGCAATAATTACTGTTAGTATATTTAGCTACATATTAGCTTATTGGATTTATTATTTTAAATTAATTTTTATATTTATATTTTGTTTTATTTTTATTATTTTGTCATATATTTTATATTTATTATTATGTGTCATTTTCATCATAATTCGATTTTTGCTATAGTCACACTATCTACCAAGTCTGCGGAAATGGTCTACAGGTAATGGTCTGTTGTTATGGCTACACTTCATGTTTTTTTTCTATTTCCCATGACATCTCTAGCATTACGTGGACAAAGTTCTCTTTAGTGTATGGCCTGTACTTAACAAGGCAATTCTTTTGTATAGCTGTTTAGTTCCAATTTTTATCATTCCAAGTGCACCTACTATCACTGGCACAACTCTTGTTTTCAATTTCCACATTTTTTCTATTTCAATTTCCAGATCTTTATATTTTGACATCTTTTCGAATTCCTTGGTTGCTATGTTACAATCCGCTGGACAAGCCATATCAATTAATAGGCAAGTTTTTTCTTTCTGGTTTTTCACAATAATGTCCGGCTTATTTGCTTCAATTTTTCTGTCTGTATAGATGGTGTAATCCCATAGAATGATGACATCTTCTATTTTTGTAACCGGCGCTGGGTGATATTCATACCAATGTTTGTTTACAGATTTTCCACGGTGATTGCACATTGTCCAATGTAAATATTGCCCTACTCTATCGTGGCAATTTTTATATTCATTTGGGGCAAGTACAGAACCTCCTGAGAATAGGTGTTCTATTGTTTCTTGTTATTTATCACAGAACCTGCATTTTGGATCCACATTATTATGTATAATATTTGCCTGAAAGTTCCTTATTATTATTATTATTATTATTATTATTATTATTATTTCATTTTTCATCATATTTCGATTTCAGCTATGGTCGCACTACCAACCAAATCTGCGGAAAGACCTAAGGCAGGTCGTGGCGTGTTGTTATGGCTCTATTTCATGTTTTTTCTATCTTCCCCATCATCCCTAGCGTTACATAGACCAAGTTCCCCTTAGTGTTTGGGCTGTACTTAATAAGACAATTTTTTGTATATCTCTTATTATTATTATTATGTCATTTTTCATCATATTTCGATTTCTGCTTTGGTTTCACTACCAACCAAGTCTGCGGGGAGACCTAAGGCAGGTAGTGGCGTGTTGTTATGGCTCCATTTCATGTTTTTCTATCTTCCCTATCATCCTCAGCATTACATAGATAAAGTTTTCCTTAGTGTGTGGGCTGTACTTAATAAGACAATTTTTTGTATGTCTCTTAAGCTGGGGTTTCCAGGGATTCTTTCAATGTGTTGTTTTGTTCCATTTTTTATCATTCCAAGTGCACCTACTATCACTGGCACAACTCTTGTTTTCAATTTCCACATTTTTTCTATTTAAATTTCCAGGTCTTTATATTTTGACAGTTTTTCAAATTCCTTGATTGCTATGTTACAATCCGCTGGACAAGCCATATCAATTAATAGACAAGTTTTCTCCTTCTGGTTTTTAACAATAATGTCTGGCCTGTTTGCTTCAATTTTTCTGTCTGTGTAGATGGTGTAATCCCATAGAATGGTTACATCTTCTATTTCTGTAACCGGTGCTGGATGATGTTCATACCAGTGTTTGTTTACAGCTTTTCCATAATGTTTGCACATTGTCCAATGTAAATATGGCCCAACTCTATCGTGGCGATTTTTATATTCGTTTGGGGCAAGCACAGAACAGCCTGAGATTAGGTGGTCTATTGTTTCTTGGTGTTTATCACAAAACCTGCATTTTGGATCCATATTATTATGCATAATATTTGCCTGAAAGTTTCTCGTGAAAAGACTTTGGTCTTGTGCTGCAAGTATAAATCCTTCAGTTTCAGACTTTAATCCAGATGCACGTAACCATCGATGAGTATTAACTTTGTCAACATTGGATTTATTGGCACGTACTGGATATTGGCCATGCAGAGGTTTGTCTTGCCAGCGCTGTTTCATCTTTTCAAGAGCTTTATCTTTAGCTTTCATTTTCATATTTTTTGCCGCAATAGTTGGTTCTTGGCTTCTGTTTTGCTTTTCTACAGAATCTACTAACTGTAAATCTTGTTTGTATTTACTGCCTTCTTTTATTATTGAATATTTTTTCTTTCTTTCTTCATGTTGCCTTACTAATTGTATCATCCAATCCTTTGTTGTTTCTATGTATGTTAGTAAGCCAATAGTTGTTGTCTTGTATGACAATTCCAGCTGAATAAGACCCCTTCCACCTTCTTTACGGGGTATGTATAGACGGTCTACATCAGCCTTTGGATGATGCATCTTATGCTTAGAAAGAAGCTTTCTTGTTTTAGCATCCATTCGCCTGATGTCGTTTAGAGTCCAGTTTAAGATGTTGAAGCTATATTGGACAACTGGGATTGCAAGGCTATTAATGGCCATAACTCTGTTCTGTGAATTTAATTCAGCTTTTAATATCATTCGTAGCCTTCTATAGTACTCTTTACGCACTATTTCTTTCATTTTTTTATGGTGAATGTTTTCGCTCTCATTTACACCTAGGTATTTATAAGCTTCTTCTGGTTTCAATTCTTTTATTGTTACAGCAGGGTCTAGGCTAATTGAGGATGTTTCTTGTATTGATCCACGTAAAACTGTAGCTTTAGCACATTTATTCAAATTAAATTTCATTCCAATGTCTTCGCTGAAGCATTTTACAGTTTGCAGAAGACCTTCCAGCTCATTATCATTCTTAGCATATAACTTTAAGTCATCCATGTAAAATAGATGGCTTATTTTCTTTTGGCCTATTTTATAACCACATTCTGTCTTATTAAGTTGACTGGTTAGTGCTATTAATGATATGCAGAATAGTAAGGGAGATAAAGAATCACCTTGAAATATACCTCTTTTGATGTTTATTTCATCAGACTTATAGGTTCCATTTATATGATTGAGGTAAAGGGTTGTTTTCCATATAGACATGCACTGTTTGATGAAATTGATGATGACGGGCGATATCTTGTATATATTTAAAGTCTTTAAAATCCATTCATATGGCACACTATCGAATGCCTTTCGGTAGTCTATCCAGGCAGTACTAAGATTTTTCTTTGTATTGTAGCAGTTTTCCAGGATCATTTTGTTAATTAGCAATTGGTCTTTACAGCCATAACAGCCACGTTTGCACCCTTTTTGTTCAAGCGGTATTATGTCATTTCTTTCTAAGAATAAATATGTTTGTTTTGTTAAAATAGATGTTAGTAGTTTATATGTTGTCGGAAGACATGTAATTGGTCTGTAGTTTTTCGGGTTGTTTGTTTCATCATTCTTGGGAAGAAGAAATGTAATTCCTTTGGTCATCCATGCAGGAATTTTAGTGGGATCGTCAACCATTTCTTGAAGTTCTTTGGCTAATTTTTTATGTGATGCGCTTAAATAATATAGCCAAAAGTTAGGAATTTTATCTATGCCTGGGGATTTCCAATTGTGTTTTTTTTTTAGTGCATATTTAACATCATCTTCTGTAATTCCAGACCATGTCTGTTCGGGTTTATTTTTCATTCGTTCTGTCTCTTGCGTAATCCAATGTACTTCCTTGCTAAGTTCTTTAGGGCAAGCCCATATCTTTATTATTATTATTATTATTATTATTATTATTATTATTATTATTATTATTATTTATTTTGTGTTTATTATGTTTATTTTTATTCTAATTGAAAATATTAGGTCTAATGAATTTATATCTTCATATTGTTTTTTTTTAAATATCCATTATTTTACGTTTTCTGAATAATATTTTATGAATAATATTTCTATCTATTTCTGTTTGTGTATTGCATTCCAGCATTTAAAAAAATACTAAAAGGTTTGAGCCGCAGTATTGTAACCTATGTTAATATCTGTCTGAAATTCATTTCCGTCCCAATTTTAAGAATTTCTCTCTCTTAGCCTTTTTCATTGGCTCTTTCCTCTCTACATTTTCTCACTAATTTTTTTCTTTACTTGTGATTTCTTCTGCATCTTTCCTTTTCTTTTTCATTTTTCTTTTCGTTTTCTTGATTTCTCACATTATTTTCTTCTCTTTTCCTCCTTCCTTTATTTTTTAATATCTTTTATCTTGTACAGAAAAAAAACATTCCCGAATAATGGAGAGTGTGGTACTTAAAAGAAATATTTTAAATAGAAATGTTTATTCATATCAAGGATAACTACCTAATGAGACATTCTTCTTTCAATGTGGAAACAAAATTTACAATTTTGTAGTAGTTTGTAGTTTTTCACATATTCTAACATAATAATAATAATAATAATAATAATAATAATAAAATATATTCGTATATTATTAATATCAATAATTTCAATTTTATGACTATGTTATTCTGATTATCTATCTATCTATCTATCTATCTATCTATCTATCTAAGTCTTTGGGCACCTCAACATGGTGTATTCGTTAGCAAGCTTGTCTCGCTAGAGTCTATTACAACTGAGTAGTGAGTTCGATCATCATTGGGTACCCTGTAATCTATCTATCTATCTATCTATCTATCTATCTATCTATCTATCTATCTATCTATCTATCTATCTCAATCTGTTCATTATCTATCTATCTATCTATCTATCTATCTATCTATCTATCTATCTATCTATCTATCTATCTCAATCTGTTCATTATCTATCTATCTATCTATCTATCTATCTATCTATCTATCTCAATCTGTTCATTATCTATCTATCTATCTATCTATCTATCTATCTATCTATCTATCTATCTATCTATCTATCTATCTCAATCTGTTCATTATCTATCTATTTATCTCGATGGCTTTCTTATGATCTACCTGCCTATCTATGCAGTTCTGATTATCTACCTATTTATTTGGCATCGACAGACATCAAAATAAAACATTTTCTGCTTTACTGATCGTTGCATGAAACTTGCGCTGGCTTTTGTACCCTGTTTTTGCATTTGCACACAACCACAAATATTTTGTTTTGTCTAAAATATTTATGCTTCAGACTAAATTGTATTTACCTACGGTAGGCCACCGAATCGTAAGATTGTGTTCAAGAACGTGCATTGTTCGATGAGAAATTCTTGCATTCTTTTAATACTCCTGAATGTATTTTCCAAAGTGTGTTTACTTTCCTTTTGGTAGATGCGCGTGCGCACCATACCAATTTGGTCTAGCATTCGCGTACGCTGCTTTCTCTTTGTTGTAAACACTAGTGCTTACAGTCTTACATCCTGACACACACACACACACACATACACACACACACACACACACACACACACACACACACACACACACA